>CM031573.1:8092396-8126511 GCA_018467065.1 Ephestia elutella | reverse complement strand
TCGAAAAAAGAAAATTAGAACTGATAATATTTGAGAATATTTCTTGCACATTCGCCATATATCGATAAGTTCTTGCACACTTTAAGTTAAAATATAGAAATAAGAGACAACTCACTCATTGTACGTAGTAAATCAGTTTTGTTGTTTTGCCAACAAGATATATTGTAAGTGTACAGCAAATTATATACCTTTGGATACGATTTTATAGCTTTTATTTATTGCGACATTGCGACACCAGCAGCCAAAGTTATCACGTTCTGTTATCGATTTCCATTTCCAAAACGTATAAGAAAGTAACCGTTTGTCGTGGAAATTACAAAAGTTTTTAATTAATTTCTTTTCGCTCTTATTTTACTGAAGAACGTTTTCAACGTAATCAATTTACCTGTATTTGAATAACGTTTTATTTTCAAGCAAGTTTTGAATGTTTAACACAAGTAGACCATTTGCATACCTGAGTAATTTGTTCATACTTTGATTGACTCTTTCGAAAATACTGTTGAAATATGAACCTTTGTTCAGATTTTAGACACAGCTGACGTCAAAGTGGCATTCATCAATTTTATCTAGAGTTAGGTGCCATGATAACTGATGGAGGCTCCAGTTGTGCTATTGACACTGATCGAGTGGAATAGTTCCTGGACCCATTAGAATGCGTACAAAAAAAATAATATTTTATCATTTATCTGATTGCATGCAGTTATAAATTCGAACAAAGTTTAGATTGAATCAGTGTTTTTTCATAGCCTTTGTAATTATTTCGACATCACAGGTTTCCTACTACTTCCCTACTAATGTACTAATCCCAATAATATTTATTAAGTTCGAATGTGAGTTTGTGAGGATGTTTAGTACTCAATCACGGAAAAAATCTACTGGACGGATTGTACTGTAGGAGTTTTACATAGTGTATAAATAAATAAGTAGGTAGGAATTATATCCAATCTAAGTACCTAATAATTTATATTTTAAATCATTTAATTATAGTAGATACTATTTTTTCGCTCAAAATGATTACCGTTTGAACAAACATCAAAAATGGGATCTTAATATCTTAATTATGTTCATCCAATATCTTTTCGATTACAAAGCTAAGATTATTTTAAAATGACAAGGCAAATCATTCAATTTATCGAATCACGATTTTACATCCCGATAAAAATGAATTTTAATTTATTTTTTAAACATTTGCTGAGCTCTAAAGTTTTTAGGTTCATATTCACTTAATTGGGAATATGTAGTGTATATGCATTATGCTATTAGAAGCCAAAACAAGAAATTTATTTTATAGAAATAATGCTCACAACACGTGAATATTTTATACCTGAATTGGGAATATAGTCTAGTGGCTATACAGAAAAAGTACATAACATAATATGTTATGTATGTACAACATAAGTTATATAGATACCATCATGCCCTTAGGTGCACGCAAAAGCAAAATTATATTTGCAGATCAGATGTAAACATATACTCGCAAGCGTTCCATTATTTCTTTACTTTGCCGTGCATATCCTATCCGAACTTTGTTTTGTTCAAATCCCGAGAGATTTGTATAGGGATAGAAGAAACATGACGAACTCAAATAAACGTAAGATAGCGATGTTGGTATTGCGTTAATATAAAAGAAAACTTATTTCTACTTTCTTTGAACAAATTAAGGTCATTTTAATATTTTACAAGATTTTATTTTACTTGCATTTTGTTCCGGTCAAATCTTACAAACTGTTTTAGAAAATTTTACTTACAATAACACAAATTCACACATTTGTGTTATTGTCTAAAAAAATTAGGTATGATACAACGTTACATGTTACAATTATAGATGGGTAACCACCCAGGTTAAAACTTCCAGTTATCACCCACTTCAATGTATGGGCTGGAAATGTGGGCGATAATGAATTGGGTGGTTTTGTGTATAGGTATACGTATTTGTATTACTTAAAATGAATTGTTAGGCCGTCATTGTAATTTACATCACAGTTTGCAAACATTTTGGTAATGATACAACAAACTTTTTACAAATTCAGTAGAAAGTTATATTTTGCAAAGTCTGAACAAACTTTGTTTCTGCTGTCAAACTCAAATAATCTGTCTCCGATACATACACCTATTAACGAATATAGGTTAAAGGCCTGGCTTAACTTTGTATGACACACATAAGTATGATTTATTTTAAAGTTTTCTTATACTTATCGTGTTTTTCTCTTGTGTAATCTATTCTTGGCTGGGATATTTTAGTAGATAACCTACCACTATTACTATTCAATTTCATGTTTCAGCAGTTTCAATTTCCAAGTATCTACCTGTGAATAAATTGATAGATACATGAAGGAGGCAGCATAAACTACTATTTCTATGTATATAGTCCTCAAATAAGTGAACAGGTAAAGTAAAATTATAAGGTCACAATTTAATTTATTTAATTTATACTTTAGGTATGTCAACAAGTCCTCCTCCTTTTCCTCATGACTGAGGGTCGTGGTCTAATGACCGTAATGGATTTAAAGACACCCAACGACTATTTTAGTAATCATCATTCAACAAATAGGGTATTCATTGAATAAAAAACTAAATCCACATAAAAATGTTAGGTATTATTCGAAAATCAAAAAACTAGAATCATCACTCTTGTTTCCCACGAAAGTAGGCAGAGACTATACAATCATTAATTTATTGTGTAAGTAAAAGAAAATATTTATAAATATAATAAAAATACAGGTCAGTGCACTCACAGCAAAAGAGCAAGCGACCAAGTGACACAATTGATTCGGCAATCACAAGTGACTCTCCTGACATTAGCGGATCCTCGTCACACTTTTTATTTTTACGATTTGTGGCAGTTTGTCAAGTTATGTATCCCACAAAAATTATTATTTTGTATAGAAAGTAGGAGCTTAACACGCCTTGGACGAAAATTGGACTTGGAATTTTCGTCCAAGGCGTGTGCCTTGGACGAAAATTGGACTACGCACAATAAAATTATTTTTATAATTTTCATTTTTGTGTGTAGTAGAGTGTTATTACATTTTAACATTTTTAGTTCTAGTTCTTGAGCTCCTTCTTCATAAGTGAGACTCTAAAAACATTAAATAAAACATGAATTATGACATAATACGGAACTCATCCGTTGAGTTCCGTATTATACATCTGCAGCAACCGCTTTGAAGTGCTTCAAAAAGAAATCTATACCTACTAAACATATTTACATATAAACTTTTAAAAACATTTCAAACTTAAATATTCTTCGCTCTCAGAAGTTTTATCTCAACACCGGTTTACTTCTGCAAACAATGTCATACTCACTTACCCACACAAGCGTAAAACTTTACAGGGGGTTAATAGTTCTTGTGGGATCTATAATAATATCTTTCAGGGCAATAACAATTTGCGTTAAATCAGTCCTCCACCCGTGAAAGATGTTTATACTCATACGGTTTTTACTGGGGTGATACTAGTACCAAGAGGATTATGTGCTAGGGTGAAATGTTTGTAGAATACAGATTCGTGTTTCGATCTTGAGATATAAACCCTGAAAACTTAGGTAGGTATATAAATTATTTAAATTTATAAAACAAAAATCTTTTAGTTTATCTTCTTCAGCAGTGAATAAGTACTGGAATCTTCAAGATACTGTATAATTATCAATGTTTTGGCCCACTTGTACAGTTCTGCAAACATCACATTCACATTACACTAACATCAAAATGAACATAATATCTAAAGGATACTAATATTTGCACTACATAACGCTAGCCGCTTGACGATCTGGAAGTGGATCTAGGCTATTTGATATTGTCTACGAGTGTTATATTCTATACGGAGTGTTCGCCAATTGATACCTAACAGACCATACCGTACCATATCAAATAAAACAAATAATATGTAACATGGTCTCTCACTCTCATAACATCTCTTTTTGAACCCAAAAATTACGACTTTGCTGGGTAACCGTCTTTGTTAGTTACGGAGCTCTCTAAACTACCGAAGTTGTGCCAGCTACCTGCAAAAAATATTTCTAACGTTGGATAAATTTCCTTTGCACCATATACTGATCCTGAAATGCAAAGTTGTGTAATAGTACATTATGATACAAGTGTCCAAAGTTGGTCATTACGCACAAGAGGCGAGATTGGCGCGCGAGCCGAAGGCGAGCGCGCTAATAATAGTCCGGTCATTCTATGTAATCAATGTGGATGGGGAAGAAAACTAATTCATAAAGTTTTTTGAAAAAACTTGTGTGTCATTTACCTTCGGTTGTGGTGTTCAACGCTCACTATCCTCTCCTGCCCTCCCCTGATCGCTACCCCCCTTTACTTCTGAAATGCGTGTCCCCTTTACCGTTTTTTTTTCACTTTTTTCTCGAAAACTATGATAGAAAACAAAAAAAGTGTCAAAGGCAAAGATGATCCTTTATTAAATTCTTAATAAAATATGTCCCATGTCTTATTTTTGATAGACTTGATGGTTTACGAGCTAAAAAGTTGTGTTTAGGGCACAATGGGGAGAAAATGTACGTAAAAAAAGGGGGTATTGTTGCAGTTTTACTTCATTATATCTCGAAAAACCCAGAATTTCGAAAAAAAAAAAACATAGTACTATTAAAGGTTTTAGAGCATTAAATTTTGAAAAGTTTAATGGGACTAAATACATATATTTTGGACCACTCTCGTCCTATATATTAGTGCTCATCGAAACTGTACAAATCCCATAGATATTTTAAATGCGAAAGTTTTGATGTATGTTTGATCCTCAACTACGCAAAATCTACTGACGGATTTCCCAAATGAAATTTCATATACTGCTAGAAAAATACTGGGTATAGTACACAGGGTACTCATTAATCCCGCTAAAATTCCTACGGGAGTAGGGCCCCGAGTAAGCGCAGCTAATATAGCATTTTTCATAGGTATGGAAAAACTTGCTACGCCCCGGGGTTCCGCTCAGTTGGGGAATTTTGGGATAAAAATTATCTTATGTGGATTTTTCAAGTCTTTCTCTATTTTTGTATACTAAACTTCGTCGAGATCCGTCTAGTAGACTTCGTGTGATTGAGTGGACAAAAATTTCCAAGTTTGCATGGGAACTTCATCATTTATGATAATATACTAGATGATGTCCCATGAGGCTTCGCTCCTTCTGAGAATTTCAGAAAAAAAGTAGATTATATGCATTTTTAGGTTTAACCCCCTCTACTTCAGTGTACAAATTTCTTATTGAAATATGCCCGGTAGGGATACCTTGTGTGTAATTGAATAACAAACATACATCCGAGACATCCAAACGTAAAAAGTATGTTTGTTACTCAATTACACAAAATCTACCGAGCATATTTCGACGAAAATTAGTAGACGAGTAGAGTTAAAACCTAAAAATGCATATAATCTACTTTTTTTCTGAAATTCTCACAGTGAGCGAAGCTCTCGAGCGCATCTAGTATATATTATCATAAATGATAAAATTTCCTATACAAACTTGACATTTTTGGCACTCGATCACACGTGAAGTATACTGGACGGATCTCGATGAAATTTAGTACACAAATGGAGAAAGACTTAAAAAATCACATAAGATAATTTTATCTCGAAATTCCCCAACTGAGCGGAATCCCGGCGTAGCAAGTTTTTCCATACCTATGAAAAATGCTATATTAGTTGGCGCTCTCGGGGGCTCCTTACTTCCCAGTAGGGGGATTGCGGGATAAAAAGTAATTCTCCTATGTGCTATTCCCGGTATTTTTCTCACCCGTGTACCAAATTTCATCGGGAAATCCGTCCAGTAGATTTTTGGTGTAAAAGTTGAGTATCAAAACATACATCTTAAATTTTCACATTTACAATATCTGTGGGATTTGTGCAATTTCAGTTGAGCACTAGTATTGGACCGAGTGGTTCAAAAATACATGTATTTAGTCCCATTGGGAACGTTAGAATTTAATGCTCTAAAACTTTTGATAGCAACTATGTTTTCGAAAATTCTGGGCCTCTTTTTTCGAGATATAATAGTAAAACTGCAACAAACCCCTCTTTTTAGGGGTACATATTTCACAACATGTGCTTCCAAAACTTAACTTTTTAGCTGGTAAACCGTCAAGTCTATCAAAATAAGACATGGAACATATTTTATTAAGAATTTAATAAGGCGATCTATCTTTGCTTTTGACACCTTTTTCGTTTCTATCATAGTGCCTTTCGAGAAAAAGTGAAAACCGGTAAAGGGGACACATTTTAGGAGTAAAGGGGGAGTAGCGTCAGGGGGGAGTGGCAGGGGAGTGGTGTAGTGTGAGCGTTAAAACACCTACAACCGAAGGTATATGTCACACAAGTTTCAAAACTTCTTATGAATTAGTTTTTCTGAAAAACATAGAATGACCGGACTATAAAGCCGAGTGTGCGTAATGACCAAATGGACACGTGTATCATACGACGTTTTTCAACACACTTGTGAGTAAAAAATTAATGTGGTCTCTCACATCTTAATTATCGGAAAACGATTGCACCCCTTGTCATTCCTCCACTTTATAAAACATTCGTATGCATGCCGCCACAATACTTACGTTTGATTTTGGAGGCAATAAACATTACGCGCCTCGTTAATGATTTCAGGTGGGAGTTAAATTTACATATTCTTTCCCATACTAGTCGACATTTTATTAAATATTTAATATGCTAACACGGCGAAAATCGGAAAAATGTCCCCAACAAACACAACATAATAAATATAGTCTTATTTTTTATTCGCGTGAAGCCGCCGCCCGCCTGCCGCCCTGCGCCATGCGCAGGGAGCGCGCGGTGCACGCTGCGGATGTGGTATGCAACGCTACACAGCCAGTATGCATGGCTGTATAAAAATCATTATCTTTGCTTATTTAAAACTGTTGTTATTTTCCCTATTTGATCTAATATGTATTATGCGGCTAAATTAAAAATGCTAAGGTGGAATTCATATAACGCGCATTAGTTTTCTATCTTTTTGTATAGCGCAGTATGGTAATTTTTATTTCCAAACACCTCCGTAATATATTCGTAATACCTTCGTAATATATGGCATTATGGGCCTAAATTCGATGTCATAAGACCCACTTTACGAGCAAATGGTGTTGAAAAATAGTATGACAATTTTCTCTACTGATGTATACTTTTTCGTGCATATTTCAGTGAAATAATTTTTGTCATTTCAAAAATACAATAGCAAACTTTAATGGATTACATGATAAAAATACTCTGAATTTTACAATAACAGGAAGAAAATAATTAAAAAATATAAGACACACACTGACACTTTAATACGAATGGACCTTATCGTAAATCCTGTTTCCAATCACTCTTGAAAAAGATTTATGAAGCTAATTGTAAAAAAATATATAAATCTTATATTGATAACTTTTGTATCATATTCATTAAATTTTTGGAATATTTATGGGCTAACTCTCTGCTACAAGGTGATCTATGTTATAACTTTCAATGTTTTATTTTTATACCCTAATTATATTTAAAGCAAACCATAATGTAAATCTAATCGTATTATAATCAATATTGTTCTTGAGTTGTTTCCTTTATTTACATTTAAACTTACTTTTTTGTAAGTATTATTTATATTTAGTTACCAGAAGGCTATTCGAATTTTGTTAGTTATAAGCAAATTAACCACTTTCTAATTTGAATATCTGCTATAGGTTTGAGGTCAAAGACCTCATTACTATGTAAAATACATCAGATCCTGGAAAAAACATCAGAAAAAATACATCTGATACTGGGAAAAATGTTATTAGGGAACGTACATTATATCTCGATGTAAGGGAATCTTTTCCCTCGCAGGGTTCATGCAAATATATCGGTTCCACCAACTGTTGTAGCTCATCTACCTATAACTTTGGTCGAACACAAAATGTTATAGGCCAAAATATTTATTAAAGTTATTCGTAATTGGGACTCCCTTCACGCGCAAGATGCTCCGCAAGCGGCCGGACTTTGAATACGTCTGTGTTATAATTACAATTAAAAAATAGTCTAAGTAAAAATTTGTGACAATATTTCCTACATCTACGTGGAACTTTGTCAATATGTGACTTACAAACTGTGATAAATAAATTAAGAAAAAACGAATCAGTGCAGTGCCTAAATCAAATATAATTTCTATAAAACTGCAACTTGTTAACAAGAAAACAGCTGTGTTGTGATATGTGACTCATCAAGCGATTCAAACAGTAGCCGTCCGTCGTCGACGTTGATGAATCACCTAAAACACCTATCCGCACATTCAACGCATCCGCTATTTCGTCGCAGCGACTAATCAGTAATTAGCGCAGTTGAATCCCGCCCTGGCACACAAGAGGACATCATCGGTTCGAGCCCGGCTCGCATCACAAGATTATTACATTTTTTTTTTTTTTTTGTGATTTAAAACAAGTATTTAATTTATAATTAAACACCATGTCTTCAGAAAATGTTACTGTAAGGAAACACACAAATACCATAGATATTCTGAATCAGTCACGGGAGTCATACACATCGACAATGTCTGACTTTAGGTCAACAAGCTTAACAGATTTGACTACTGATTACAATGAGACGGAAGAATTAAAAAATAGAATTGACCAATTGCAAATTCAATTGAAAGATTCGGACAACGAAATAATTAGATTGTCTGAGGAAAATAATAATTTAACCAAAATAATAAGAGAACAAGAAATTACAATAAATAATTTAAGAAATCCAGGAACTACACAATCAAATACACCAAATACTCCTGTAACAAAAAAGAAGAAAAAACAAAAAACGCAGAAACTCAAATACAATCAACACTAGCTTGGAAAATCTAAGCATGCAAAACGACAAACACAATTCTCCGCCCAACTTACCACTAGAGTATTCTAAAGGAAAAAGCACTAGGTCAAAAACACCTAGCAAATGCTCTAACTCACATAAAAACAAAAAAAGTTCTTTACCATCACTAGCACAACAGAATAAAAATAAGCTATGTATAATCAGTAGTAGCAATCAAAATAATGTACTGCAAATACTAGAAAAAACAGAATTAACTGAAATCTTTTTCATGCTGCCACTATATTAAATCTGATGTGGGAATAAAATATCTGCTTACAGGTCTATCCACAAAATTAGAAGATTTTACAAAAACAGACTACTGCATCATCATGATTGGAGAGCACGATTTTAGAAAATCACAACAGTATACGAAATTAGTTTACGAAATTGGAGAAATTCTGAGTGGTATAACACATACAAATATAATCATTGCATTGCCTACTTATATATGTGGAGCCAATATTTATAACTGCAGAGTAGAGAACTTTAATTCCCTTTTAATCATGGATGCATGGAGAAACGAATATGCCTGGATATTTGACTCGAACAAGGATCTTTCTTTTGATATGTTTTCACCGACAACAGGGAAAATAAGGAAAACAGGAATTATAAATATAATCGAAAATATGAAAATTTTAATGCAACAAATCTCGACTGAGTATTGGAAAAACACTCCTACTCTTCCTTTGGGTACACACTCAACATCGAACCAAGAAGTAACAAAACAAAATCAGGATTTTTTTCGTATACAACTCGCTTAACATATTACATCAGAACATAGATGGACTAATTAATAAATCTGACATTGTGGTTGAATACCTAGATAGCCTTTCAAAAGCTGAAACAGAAGTTAATGTGTTATGCTTCACTGAACATAATATGGTCTCAAGTGACGTAGACTTTCTCAATATTCCTAACTACAAATTAGCTGCATTTTCTACTAGAAATAATAGAAGGGGTGGTACATGTGTACTGGTCCATAATAACCTAAACTATAAAAAAATTGACTCGGTTTCAAAATTGTATATTGCTAACATTTTCGAATGTAGTGCGGTAGAGTTAATTGATCACAAAATTATACTTTTATGTACATATAGATCACCGAGTACAAACAAAAATAAAATTAATATGTTTCTTGATAAACTACGACAAGCCTTACAAATACTATCATTTAACAAGAATAAAAAGATAATAGTTTGTGGAGACTTCAATATAGATATACTAAAAAAAAACAATTTCTCTACCAATTTTGAACACTTAAGCAGGGAATTCAACTTAAAAATAGCAATACGTGAACCTACACGACCTGCAAGCGGGACTTGTCTAGATAACTTCTTGCATAACATACGAGGTAGTAAATCAGAAATTCTAGAGATGGGAGTGTCAGACCACTTAGCCCAATTACTATCATGTCCAGTAAAAAAGACATGTACTTTGAAGCACTGGTACATTTTTAAACGCGATTATAGCAAAGAAAACATTAAACTCTTCATAAATTGTATAAATAAACTAAGTTTCTCCGACGTATATGACGAAGCAATTGACGCCAACAAATGTTTTAATAATTTTTATGACCTATTTACCCTCTTTTACAATTTATGCTTTCCAGTCATAAAATGTAAAGTCTCCACAACAGTTAAACCCAAATGGATTACACGTGGAATTAAATTATGCAGCAAAAAAAGGCGCGATTTGCTCTGGAAATATAGACATAAACCAAATACAGAGACTAAAATGGCATTTAAAACATATACACAAAGATATAAAAAAATTGTTAAATTAACGCAAAAAGCACGTAACAACCATTTTATAAAAACCAGTAGTAATAAATCAAAAGCGACATGGAAAGTAATTAATTCCCTAAAAACAAACCTTCCTAGAGAAGATATTAAAGGGATAAATATAGGAAAACAATTTGTGACAAACCCAAAACAGATAGCAGAAAACTTTAATGACTTCTACATAAACCAAACTAAGACAGACTTCAAAACAAACTAATAAAAAAATCAACTTGGGCAACTCAAACTATTGCAAATCAATTTTTATGAAGCCAACTATACCAGATGACATTATCAAAATAATTATGAATTTACGCAATACTAATAGCACTGGGTATGATGGAATTTCCACCAAAATAATAAAAGAAGTAGCGTTTATCATAGCCCCCGTATTAAGCTACATTATTAACAAATGCATTCAAAATGGGACATTTCCTGAAAATTAAAACTGTCTATTATAAAACCGTTGTATAAAAAAGACGAGAAAACAAATATGACTAATTATAGACCTATAGCGTTGTTATCAGTATTCTCGAAAATCTTTGAGAAAGTAATATATGACTGCCTTTATACATATTTTGAAAAACAATATATTTTGTGACGAACAGATGGGATTCAGAAAGGACAAAAATATTAATATGGCAATCTATCATTTTTTGTATAAAGTTCACCAAAATATGGACAATAGAAAACCAGCAGTTACTATGTATATGGATATGACCAAAGCTTTTGACCATGTAGATCACGAAGTACTTTTACAAAAACTACACCATTACGGCATACGAGGCAAATGTACTACAGTTAATTAAATCATACTTGGAAGGAAGAAAACAAACTACCCATATAATACGCTTAGATCACAAAACTAAAACTGAAAATATATACGCCTCGGATTATAAAACAATAGAGTATGGTGTACCACAAGGTGGAGTACTAGCACCTTTACTATTCCTCATTTATATAAATGATTTTCCAAAAAATATAAATCAGCAAATGTCTTTATTTGCCGATGACAGTGCCGTAATATATAATGATATAAATCTGAATACAATTGAAAATGACAGATAAAAAATAGTTTAATATCAATTATAGAATGGCTTACTAATAATAATCTAAAAATAAATCTTAATAAAACTGTGACAATGAACTTTCAGCTCAGACCTAAAAATAATAGCCCATTAAATATAAATTATATGGGTCAAACTATAAAAGAAACAACTGAGACAAAATTCTTAGGATTATTTATTAACAATGATATGACTTGGAAAACTCATCTTGAGCACATCTGTAAAAAAGTTGACTAAATTTTCATATGCCTTGTACATGTTAGGAAAAGTAGCAAACCAAAATACACTTCTTACGGCATATCATGGGTACGTGGCCTCCACCCTGAGATATGGCGTTATATTCTGGGGTAATGCCTCAAGGATTAATGATGTTTTTTTAGCTCAAAAGAAATGTCTACGAGCCATATGCAAGTTAAAACCCTATGATAGTTGCAAAACATACTTCCAGGAACTAAGGATATTAACTCTACCGTCATTATACATTTGTGAAACTGTTTTGTTTGTAAAAAATAATATTCATTTATTTCATCGGGTCGAGAGTCAACGTCGCTCAGACACTCTACATTTAGTGCAAACAAATACTACTTTTCTACACAAGAGTGTTTATGCTATGGCGCCAAAATTGTACAATAATTTACCTAAATTTTTAAGAAACATTAATGACCCAAAAGCCTTTAAGAAGGAACTATTCAAGTTACTGATTGAAAAAGCATATTATTCTGTTAGTGAATACCTAAATGATAATTTCAATTAATTTAATTACATAATTTCTGAATAATATTGTAATTTGTATCTATTACGTTGTAAATTAATGACTTTTTTAAATTTTGTATGCCTTATGGCGGGACCTAGAGGAACTCATTTTAAGTGTATAACACCTCTCTATGTAAAAACCTGTATGTTCACAAAATAAATGATTTGACTTTGACTTTGAAAAAATTATTACTATTACTTTATAAATCAATAATGTAATTTGATATCATATGTTAAGTGTAAATGTTTGTTATTCCTTTATAAAAATAAAAAATAAGTTCATTTTACAAAAAATGTCTGTAATTACTAAATCTAGTGAAAACAGCACAACTATTTAATTTGTATAATGAGTGGTAGTGTGAGAGTCTATTTTAAAATGAAATCAATGTTTGTATGAACTAAGTAGATTTGTTTAATCTTTTTAGGTTTGACTACAAAACCTACCTAGGTTTAGGTCAAACCTAAAAATTCTCGGGAATCGAGGAGACACACAAAATAACAATTGTAACAATCGATACGTTTTGGATTTCCATATTTTCCCCATACAGGCAACGGGTGTAGGTAGGTACAGTAAGTACACACAGGCTTCCTTTGTGAATTCTTAGCTATCAATGAAAGGTCTTCCGTAGAGTTGAGTTACAAATTCTGTAGGTTAGGTACCTAGCAGAATTTGTAACTCATGTATGTAATAAATATGGTAAACCTAGCTACTGCCAGAGCGGCGCTCCAGTATGAATTTTAGGGCCAGACTCTCCACCAAAGCGAAGACGAGACGAGCGGAGAGGGAGATGTTTTTTAAACAAACTGCCAATAGAATTGCGTTATTGACATATATCTCCTCTCCGCTTCAGCTTCAGTGTAAATCGTTGTGCGGAGATGTGTAAATATTTGTATGGCGCGATGGAAACGGAGATGTGAGCTGTGGCGCAGCATCGACGCGCAGCGGAGACGAGAGATGTGAGCGGCGCGGCGTGCAGTGAGCGATGTCCACTCCCGCCCGCTATGCAACCTTTTCGTGTCAGAATGCGTACTGAACACTCAATGCCTTGCACACTCGCAAGGCTAGCCAGCACAACATCTCTGCTAAACAGTACACATTTCCGCACAGCTTCGGTGGAATCACCCAAGCTGAAAAGCATCTCTTCTCGCACAGCACACCGCACACATCTCCGCTTTGGTGGAAGGGTGCTTTTCCGCTCAGCGGAGGAGGAGCTCAATTGACCAATCACAACGATCGAGGCGTGACGTCGCACGTAGTGGTGATTGGTCAATTAAGCCCTTCTCCGCTCCCGCTCACGCATCAGTGGAAACGCACCCTTTCCTATTTCCTTCTCAGTACTCCTAACTATATATATACGAAATGTGTTTCAGTAAATAAACCGCAGTAAAGAGCTAATAATAGAGACAAAATAAACACTTTTGCATTTATAATACGTTACCGACTTTGGGATTCTACAGTAAACACTCGTGAAAACCTGCAGATTCTTTTATTAAGTCATAAAATTAAATAATATAATATAATTACGAGAAAAGTGTTGTATTCTTACTAAAACTTACATAATTTACATATATTAAATGCTCCCATTTTAGAGATAATAAATTCACGAATAGATAGTATCAAAAAATGCATGTAAAGCGTTAAAACATTTGTTCAAATTCCATAGCGATAGCAGGAAACATTTTTCGCTCGCCGAACTCTAAAAATTTAGCGAATAGCGAATTTGTAAGGAGTGGCCCGAATTTTGTTTCATAAGCTTTTTGTCCGCGACATCATACGAATAGGTAAATTAATCTTTTTGCATAAAGCTTTTCAAATAAAATTATTAAGTTACAAATTAGATATGTTTTTTATTTTGTACTTAATGTCTTACAAGTTCAAAGCGGAAATATTTATTAATTTTTATAGTACTTTGTCAAAAAAATCAGAAATCAGAATGTTTATTTGCCAGAAAACAGTACAAAAGATGATACAGAATAATAGTTTCATGTCTTCAGTCTGCAAGAAGACGTGCAAAAAATACAATTAAAAAATATAAATTCTTAAATTCACTCTACAAAATGTCACATAAAAAAATTAATGGAAATAAATAATGTCAAAAATGTCAAAATTATGCTTGATCAAAATATTCTTTAATGGTATAAAATCATTTATCTAATAGCCATTTTGTCAATGCATTTTTAAATGATGTCTCGTTTAATATTTTTATGTCACTAGGTAGCTTATTATATAGATATATATCTACACTCATATTATATACGTTTTTCTTATATACCATTTTATAAAAAAAGGCTTATATAATAACTGCATATTTTTGTCTTGTTACTCTACCTTTACATTCGCCTCTTGTTTTATAGTACTCTGAACAACATCTGACATTCCATTTTGGTGAATATTTATTCAATTGAAATATCAACTAACACTCACCTATATTGTCATTAAAATCGCGCATTAGGTGCAACAAACGCGTTCGGTCCATAGTCCATAGTAATTCTATGGACCGAACGACCTTGCACCATTTGCTTCAATCTTCAATTTATTCGTAGATTTTTTCCAATTATTTACCTCCAACATACCGTAGCGAGTCGATCTCAAACGACGTGACAGGAAAGATTGATTTGGTATAAAATCAGAGTCGCATTCACGAATATACGGCCTATATCCTAATTGTATTTGCCCAATAAAACGCCCAGACGTCGTATGTTTGCTTACTACGTTATGGTTATCTGCTGATTAAAATACTATATTGCACCGAATAAAAGGGATATTTACGCGAGTCCGATACTGAATCTTGAAACATGATCGCTTGATTCACGTCAGATTGGCGGCTAAAAAAATGTTATATTATTACATGCAAACTTACATTAGTTAATTTAAAAAAAGATAAGATTCGGCTTTCAAATAATTATTTCTATAATAAATTACCCAAAAGACCTTAAAATTCAACTCATTTTATTTCTATCACATCAACGAATGTGACCGGAAACGTCACAAGACGTATTTAAATAAAAATATAACAGTAGGTACCTACCTACTGCACTAAATTTGAAAAATAATTGGAATCTTAACAAAACTCGTAGCAGCTGCTACGGCGACGCTACGAAATATCTACAAAGTTACGAAATGCACAACAACTTTCATAAATTCAGGGGTATAATTTTTACATTCAAAATCGAAGTAATCACTAATATTACGGATTGTATTATGTATATAGACAGTATCACGTCTTTATCCTATACGGGGTAGACAGAGCCAAGAGTCGTGAGAGCCGACTTCGTTAAATAGTGGGCTTATTGGATTCGATTCAAATATGACAAGTAGCTACCCCATCGCCTATGACAAGGGTACCTCTAGTTTCAAATATTCCTTTGATTGACTTTTACAATATGCGCGGAAAGAGAAGCAGCTGGCACGTTCCATGCTTTTTCTCAGTATCGAGATCACAGACCTAGAACACGACTATACTCGTACTAAAATTTATTAATTACTGTAGAATAGCTACAGAAATTGATTTCAATCGATTTTTCGGTGGGTAACCAATCACTTTTGAGGGCAATGCAAAAAACACAAGGTTGCCAAATATATAGGTATTTATCTAATACAATTTTACTCGATTTCTTATACTACTAATAGATTATGGGAGGTTTTCTTGGGTTTTACGAATTTTCTAGCTACATCGATTTTTCAAAGGTCGGCTATTACAATTTATTCGCATGTTACGTCTGTGTTGGCAATTTAATAAAAAAGGAAATCGAATAGATCTTCTTAAAACATAAACTTGTTTATATATAACTAGCTTTTTGCCCGCGGCTTCGCCCGCGTGGATTTCCCCACGGGAACAGTGCTTTTTCCCGGGATGAGAGGTACCCTATGTCCGTCTCATTACTTCTAAATATGTGTATGCGAAATTTCAGGAAGATTGGTTTAATAGATAAAGCGTGAAGAGGTAACAAACAAACAAACAAACTTACTTTCGCATTTATAATAGTAGTCAGGATTAGGATAAACCCCTGAAGTTTTACCTATTGGACTTTTAATTATGTACATCTTAATAGCTAAATATTTAAACTAGTTTTATTATAATAGTATGAGCTTTCTATACTCGTTTTCAGTTATTTTTTTAATGCCAACACGAGATTAGAAAACATTTAAATTTTTAAGCGCCTGAATCTTGAAGCAATGGAAAAGCGAACCTGCGTAAAGATTATAAATTTATCAGTTCATTCGATCGATTGGTAAAGTTACGAGGTGAAGTTAAGTAATATCGTCGCGTCTTTATTTGTAGAAATCCACTTGAATTTAAGATACATTCAAATGGATTTCGAGAAATACGAAATACGAAAAAACTTTATATCAAAGGCATTTTAGTGAAATACGAAATCGGGGTATCCTAGAAGGTTGTAGTCAGATTACACAACATATTCGGCGTAAAAGCCTGCCAGCCAAGCATATTACAGAAACATGCCAGAGTGAAGGCAAATATAGAGTCGTTCAGGTGAAACAACACATTTACATGTAACATGACTTCGGTATTTAGATTTATTTATTCTTCGAAAGTAGATATTTTTTCAACATATTCCAAAAAAGTATTTCTTTTAGTTAGCAATTTGCTTCTCTGGATTGCTATTGACGAACCACACAAAAAGTAAAAGAATGACTTTTATGCAAGCGGCTTGTTGCAAAACCCTGAATCTCATACTCGTAATTTAATACCTCCATCCATATCATGACTATATTATGACTTTCCATGAATCTCATAGAAGTAATATAATACCTCAATATCATGACTATATCATGACTTTCCCTGAATCTCATACTTGTAATATATACCTCAATATCATGACTTTCGGTTGACGCCTTCTTGTTAATTTCTCAAATTTCAAGGTGTGTATAACGTCGGTAGCGTGGCATGTATTCGCGACAAGTAATAAAATTATTAACGGAGACGGGAGAAATAATCATCCCTTCTAATAGCAATATTCCACTGGTTGCTCAGATTAATTGCTGCGAGGGGGTTTCGTAGAAATCTCTACCAGATTTCGTGTAGACCTTCATACCCTGAAATAACTAATATTGCTATCGCGAAAGCCGTACGATATTTGTAGTTATGATGGCTTCGTGACGATATTTCGCATAGCTATTTGGTAAAGCTGGTAAACTTGGGACAAGACGAAGCTAGATAGGGTAAAGTATTACACATGTAAATCGGATAGTGTTAGTCACGTACCTAACAATAATTTACGTTGGAACTACTGAATCCGCATCGGATTATATGGTAATTTTAACTTTACCTATTAAATGTAACACTAAAGTATAAAATAGACGTGTTTGCAGCAAATATTATTCTAAGAGCGAAATGTTAAATCACTGAATTATAAGCACATCAGCACAAACCTAAATAATTCAATTAATCAATCAATATTTATTTGCAAGAATACAGTTGATAGAAGATGTTACAATTTAAAACAGGCATGCAAATTTTAAATTATATTACTTTACTAGCTGTTACCCGCGGCTTAGCCCGCGTGAGTTTCGCTTCGTAGTAACCTAAACTCCAGTACTCAAAATTTCAGCCGTTATCCCGTGTCCCGCGGGAATATATGTTGATGAACGGGAACAGATGTTCCAGATCTTCAATATTTATACGTCAGTAGAAAATGCTCACCAGGTTGAACAACTTTTGCTAAGGCGCCATTTCCATATTTGTAATAGTGTAGCTGGTCTCTTGGAGTTCTTCATCAGATAATCCTGATCTTCGATTTTTATACGTCAACAGAAAATGCTCGTCAGATTATAAACTTTTGCTGAGGTACCATTTCCATATCTCTTATAGTTTAACCGTTCTGTTATGGTTCTTCATCAGGTGTTCCAGTTTTCAAAATCAATTATAGCCTATATGTTGCCCAGGCTTAATAGCTATACAACAAAAAAAGTTTCATTCAAATCCGTCCAGTAGTTTTTGCGTGAAACGCGTACATACATACAGACAGACAGACAGACAAAAAATTCCAAAAAAATATTTTTGCTTTCTATTATTCTTTTTAGGTGTCCCTCTATCCATTTCAGTCAAAAATACTAAATGTACAGACAAAATATTTTTACTGTTTTATTATATGTATAGATTATTCATCGATATTTGATATTGAAAGAACGATACAAAATAATTTTAAAATCAGTTAGCAAGCGATCACTTAAGTACTTACTTTCTAGAGTATGAAAACAAATATCCAAACCTCCTGAGGTTGACAATGCAAAAAATAATAAATAAATAAGGTAAACTATATAGGTACTTGTATTTATTTATTACGATTGAAATACTCGAATAACCGAAGGATACAAAAAGTAAAGACATTACAAGCAGTGAAAACGTACTTGAGAAGGTCTGAAGGGGCGACACACCGCCTTACTGAAGACGTGAGCACGCAATTTCATTGAACCGTGACTTGAGAGCCTCTTTACAAGGAGTCACAATTTGGCACAACATCTTGGGGTTTGTTGAGAAAATCCGTCTCCTTTTTCTACTTTCAATGCCAACACACGCAGAAAAATCTTTGAATGGAACTTGTATTCAAAGAGTTTCAAGAAATAATAAAAATAACCCTTATATAAGGGCTTTATTTACTACTAGCACTTTTTATATATGTGGAATTTTGGGATAAAATACTTTTGGGGAGTGAATGGGGACTTTGTTTGCTTCTGTCGTACATTGTTTATCTTTAACGATCCGCAATGGATTGCAGGCGCTAACATGGTTTCAATTCCTAGTTGCACCTCCAAGTGGTCACTCCCGGTAAACTGTAGCGCGCAAGCCACACACATGCTAATGCTGTTTGTTACTTGCGTGCTAGAGGCCAACGTAACTGGAAGAAACTCGCCAAGTCGTCTGGCCAGCGTGGCGTTTTATGGCTAATACCCCCTTTCATATGAATAGCGCTAATCAGTTACGGCCCTCAGTCCCCGGCAGCCCCGCTATTCCTAACTCCGGCAGCGGTTACGGTTCCGGCGGGGCAGAGGGTGCTAGGAATCTCCGGAAGAGATCCGGCTGCCAACAAACAATGACTCTGGCTACGTATAATACTAATACTCTGAGTACTGAAGACCGGTTTGAACAGTTAATTGAGGAACTAGAACACATAAAATGGGATGTTGTGGGACTATCAGAGATAAGAAGAAGAGGAGAAGAGCTTGTGACCCTTCCAAGTGGACATCTGTTTTATCACAGGGGTCACGAGGATTCGAGCTATGGAGGAGTAGGATTTCTAATTCATAAAAAATGGTCTTCAAATGTCAAAAATATAACCAGTATATCACCCCGGTAGACTATACAACCATTGCTTTAAGTAATAAATATTTTCTCAAAATTATACAGGTTTACGCACCAACATCCGACCATCCCGACCACGAAGTAGAGGTCTTCTATGAGGAAGTAGAAAGGGCGTACTGTGAGAACTCCTGCTTTTTTACAGTGGTGATAGGCGATTTTAACGCCAAGATTGGGCAAAGAGAGGAGGGTGAGAACCTGGTGGGACAGTTTGGTTTAGGAGAACGCAACGACCGTGGAATCATGCTCGTTAATTTCCTCGAAAAACACCATTTATATGCTATGAACACATTTTTCAAAAAACGACCATCGAGGAAATGGACTTGGGTAAGCCCCGGGGGCAATGTTCGTAACGAAATTGATTATGTTCTCTGCTCAAAGCCCAACAGTATTACCGACGTAACTGTTCTAAGCAAAGTTAAGACAGGCAGCGACCACCGGTTAGTGAGAGCCACATTTAGATGCAACCTACACAAAGAAAGATCTAAGATTGTAAAGAGTAAGAGTAATCCTACTTACGAAAGAGAAGCCTTCTACCACCTTAATAATCAATTTGAAATAGAATTGAAGAACAGGTTTAGTGAACTTACAGAAGAAAATCTGGATGTGGACTCGCTGAACGAAACTCTTTGTGGAATCATAACTGACACCACTAAGAAAATTATAGCTGTTAAAAAGTAGAAGCAGTCCAAGTTGTCACCCGAAACGCTGTTGCTGCTTGCTCAGAGAAGAGAAATGAAAAATCGCACTAGAAGAGACTTGAGAGAAATACAAAAAATGAACAAGACGATTCATAAGGCAATCAGGAAGGATCTCCGAAATTACAACACACGTGTCATCGCCGATACCATACGCCAAAATAGAGGCCCCAAAGTATTCAAAAGGAAATTAAATAGAAATAAAGCAGTCATAAACAAACTTGCTGACAAAACAGGCAATGTAGTTACGGATCGTGACCAAATAATTAAAATCGTGGAGCAATTTTACGCTGAATTGTATGCATCTCAATCACAGGCACCGCAATCACCAGATGCCTTAGATCCTAGATCAGAGCCTGTAGAGCGCCTGGATGAGGAGGGTATCCCTCCAATTCTTGAAAGCGAAGTTGGCTATGCTTTGCGAAATTTGAAGACTGGGAAAGCATCTGGTGAAGATGGGATATATGTGGAGATGCTTCAAGCCGGTGGAGATACACTGATGAAAATTCTCGTGAAATTGTTTAATATGGTAATTTCTAACGCAACTACGCCACGCTCATGGAAAAATGCAATAGTTACGATTATCCATAAAAAAGGAGACAAAACTAAATTATCAAATTATCGCCCAATCAGCCTACTCTCTCAAGTTTATAAACTATTTGCGAAAGTTCTTTGCAATAGACTGACTCGTCCCCTGGATACATACCAACCTGTAGAACAAGCTGGCTTCCGGAGTGGATACTCGACGATGGACCACATTCACGCAATAAAGCAGCTAATGGAGAAGTGTAGAGAATACCAACAACCTTTGTGCTTCGCCTTTGTCGACTTCGAAAAGGCGTTCGATACTGTTGAACACTGGGCCTTATTCCACTCTCTCCACCGCTGCAATATTGACAGGCGGTATGTGGATATCCTCCGGGAGCTGTACGGGTCGGCCACAATGCAGGTGCGCACAACCACTGGCCTCGTGTCTTTACAGAGAGGAGTGCGCCAAGGAGACACCATTTCCCCCAAACTCTTTACCAATGTTCTAGAAGATGTGATAAAGGGCTTGGATTGGAAGGAGAAAGGAATAAACATCAACGGGGTCTTCATGTCGCACCTGCGTTTTGCTGATGATCTGGTCATCGTAGCCGAGGACGTCGACAATCTCCAGGTGATGCTTACGGAGTTACAGGAAGCATCCCAAAAGATCGGTCTGAGGATGAACATGTCCAAGACTAAGATAATGTCTAATCGCAATATAACAGTACCTAACATAATTGTAGGTAATACAAAAGTGGACATTGTCAACGATTATGTTTATCTTGGACATCGTCTATCTTTTGACCCAGATCGCCAGCGCAAGGAGATTGAGCGGCGTGTTCGGTTGGGATGGGCTTCATTTGGTAAACTCGATGACGTCTTCAAATCTTCACTTCCACAATGCCTAAAGACCAAAGTATTTAACCAATGTGTCTTGCCCATACTCACTTACGGTGCTGAAACATGGCCGCTCACAAAGCAATATATGCACATCATTAAAGTCGCTCAAAGAGCTATGGAGCGCGCCATGCTCGGCATTACACTGTTGGATCGTATACCAAACGTAGAAATTCGACGTCGAACAAAGGTCGAAGACGTAGGTAAACGTATCACGCAGTTAAAGTGGGATTGGGCGGGACACTTGGCTAGAAGGGAAGACAGTCGATGGACCAAGGCAGTAACGGAGTGGTGGCCGAGACAGGGAAGACGACCAGTAGGAAAGCCACCAGCCCGCTGGTCAGATGACATTGTCTGCGTTACGGGAAAGCGATGGATGAGACTGGCACAGGACCGTAGTAAGTGGCGTCAAAAAAGGGAGGCCTATGTCCAGCAGTGGGCAAATATAGGCTGAAAATAGATAGAATAGAAATAGATGAAAAAGTACGGTCCTGTGTCCTCAAAACTCCTACTTTGTGTATGCAAAATTTCAGGAAGATTGGTTCTGTAGATAAAGCGTGAATGACAAAAACAAACAAATACCTATACTACAGGGTTATTTTTAACTACTGGCCAAATTTTTACAATATGCTCAGTATTTAGAATACAACTACGTCCGAAAGACATTTATAGTAAAAGAATAACATAAAATGTCAACTTTCTAAGTCCCATCAGCTAATCGACCAATTTGTATGAGATGCAAAGAAAAATTTTTCATTTTCTAACATATATTTTTTAGGAAACCTGCTCAATTTCATCAACCAAATCTGCTGCGAAAATTTGGCTAATGGTTTCAAAATATCCCTGTATACAAACTCACTTTCGCATTTATAATAATCCCTTATAATATTAGTTGGGATAATATATCTTATGTCTCTGACAAACAAAAACTATAAAAAATCCTTCACTTTTCATCTAAGATATCCAATGAACCCCTGAAATTAGCGTCAATGACGATATAGATGATTAACTTTTTCTTCTTATCGAGATACTTTTTCTGATAAGTAAGTCTTCTTATTTTTTGCGTATCGAGCTCTATCGAGCGAGGATTGCCTAGCAGCTGTGTTGCACAGAGAAAAGTAATTTTAATTTATTCGGAAAAGTATTTTTGATTTATTCGTTCATTCGCATCTAAAGTAAACATTTACAAATCAGGCAGACTTAGCTAAAGTCGTAGCATTATTAAACTAAAGCACACTTTAATTATGTAGGCACTCCACATTGGTATTCAGCAAGAAATTTTAAATTAACCCAAGTCTTGACTTTCTCCAAACCCTTTAAATTACGTAGGTGATATTAATTAACATCTGCAATTTGGCAGCTTAATCCTTCGACCAGTTTGGAATCGAGCCAAATCTTCAACAAAGTTGCTCAATAGTAGTTGCAAGCGAGTTTCATGCCCGCTTGGCTCATTAGCCTACATACTAGCGCACCGCACACGTATTTACTTAGTAACAACTTCCAACGACGTGTTTCCTATTTATAAATAGGTACGTATATTTTATTTTTAATAGTAGTGATAAAGTTTGCAGCTTTTATGTAGCCCGTGGGAGCAGTACCACGTTTTACAGTAATATCCAAGGACCTTATATAAAGGTAATATCCTTAGGGAACGTGATGGTGAGAACATTATGATGATAGTGATTTTTAAACTCAAGGGTCTTATTAGCCGGAACCGCCGACTAGTTTCGACTACATACGGAAGTCCTTTTATAAGAAAATATAATACGAATACGAAAATCATCATGACTATTTCTCACGTTAGTTTTCATCAAATTATTATGATGATATATAGGTTGAATAGGTAGGCATGGATTGATTTTTTTTGCAACTATTTAAGTTATGAAAAAAATGTGATTCGTAAAACTCACTGTTAGCCTACATATAAATTTCAACAAAACATATAGGGTAAAGTAAACAAGACGATCCTATCTAGTTAAACGTACAGTCAGTTGCAGAGCAACCTTGACCCCCGTTCGATGAGATATATATTATTATATTATTATTATTAACTTAATCCTAAGTCCTGTAAAAACTTTTATTATTACTATGTATGAAACTGTATTTGTTATGCCATAGGTTACGTTGTAAATCACACTAACATTATACATTGTTGTGTTTGTACGTTTGTGAGTTATTCCGCAAGGGGTAATATTCGGAACTACTAAATCGATTTCCAAAAATTCTTACACCAATAAAAAGCTACATTATAATTTTATGTATGTACAGACGACTGCAGAGAAACCTGACCCCCCTGAGATAGGTTTCGGTGATATACTTAGGGGGGGTCAGGTTTCTTTGCAGCTGACTGCGGGAATGTAGCGGGCGCTATATTATATAATCTGTGCTCTCCTTATATGATCCGGGAGTCCACTTAGAAATAATCCGAACAGCACAAACGCGAACAGCACAAGGCCTTGTCCACGAACAGCACAATTTAATATTTTGGCATGTGCAGTTCGTGAATTCTATTTTTTATTTTATTTTCGTCCACGAACAGCACTTATAATTATAACTATTATACTTATATATGTATATTGATTTGTAAATACTGTTGGAACTAGAGATGGGTATTTACTCCGATAAATTTCCGAGACTCGGAAATTTATCCATTTATACCAATTTTTTCCCAGGAATTTTTAATTTACACCGGGTAAAAATTAAAATCGCTAACGCGCGATTTACGCCAATTCAATACTGAGCGTATTGAAGAGGCGATTAAGCGAAATAAGGGCTCACAAGTGTTTGTAAGTGGATCTGTCTGTTGGTCAAAGCCAACTGACCAAGCTGGAAGACTGAGGATGGCAGAATCATTTCGTCGAAGCCAGAGCTGTTGGAAGAGGTTGAGAAGTTCTACGGACAATTATACACCAGCGTACGTGCACCTGTCAGTAATCTGGCCAAAGATCCAAGAGCCAGATTGACCCGACACTACACCGAAGATATCCCGGACGTCAGCCTATACGAGATTAGAATGGCTCTCAAACAGTTAAAAAACAATAAGGCACCGGGTGATGATGGAATCACGGCTGAGCTTCTGAAAGCAGGTGGAACACCGGTACTAAAAGCTCTTCAGAAGCTATTCGATTCCGTCATACTCGAGGGACAAACGCCTACGGCATGGCACAGAAGTGTGGTGGTACTTTTCTTCAAAAAAGGCGACAAAACCTTATTGAAGAATTATAGGCCTATCTCACTTCTGGAGCCATGTCTACAAACTGTTTTCGAGAGTCATTACGAATCGTCTCGCTCGCAGGTTCGACGACTTCCAGCCTCCCGAACAAGCCGGTTTCCGAAAAGGCTTTAGTACCGTAGACCACTTATATACGCTGCGGCAGATTATACAGAAGACTGAGGAGTATAATCAGCCCTTATGCTTGGCGTTTGTGGACTACGAGAAAGCCTTCGATTCGATCGAGACCTGGGCTGTGCTACAGTCTCTCCAACGGTGCCAAATTGACTATCGATATATCGAAGCGCTGAAGTGTTTGTACGAAAACGCCACCATGTCGGTCCGTCTCCAGGATCAAGGCTCGAAACCTATCCAGTTGAAGCGAGGGGTGAGACAGGGAGACGTTATATCTCCTGAAACTGTTCACCGCCGCCCTGGAAGATGTCTTCAAGCTTCTGGACTGGAGCGGACTCGGTATCAATATCAACGGCGAGTACCTCACTCACCTTCGATTCGCTGACGATATCGTAGTCATGGCTGAGACCTTGGAAGACCTAGGCACAATGCTCGATGGCCTCTGTAGAGCCTCTCAACAAGTGGGTCTAAAAATGAACATGGATAAGACGAAAATCATGTCTAATATCCGTGTCGCACCCACTCCTCTAAAGGTTGGAGACTCTACACTCGAAGTTGTTGACAATTACGTATACCTGGGACAAACAGTTCAGTTAGGTAAGTCCAACTTCGAGAAAGAGGTCAACCGTCGAATCCAACTCGGCTGGGCAGCGTTCGGGAAGCTTCGCGATATCTTCTCGTCCAAAATACCGCAGTGTCTCAAGACTAAGGTCTTTGACCAGTGTGTGTTGCCAGTAATGACATACGGAACAGAGACGTGGTCGCTTACTATGGGCCTCATAAGAAGGCTCAAGGTCACCCAAAGGGCGATGGAGCGCGCTATGCTCGGAGTTTCCCTGCGTGATCGAATCAGAAATGAGGAGATCCGTAGGAGAACTAAAGTAACCGATATAGCCCGCAGAATCGCCAAACTTAAGTGGCAGTGGGCGGGGCACATAGCTCGCAGAACAGATAGCCGTTGGGGCAGAAAAGTTCTCGAGTGGCGACCACGAACCGGAAAACGTAGTGTTGGCAGGCCTCCCACTCGGTGGACCGACGACTCTGGTGAAGGTCGCGGGTTGCGCATGGATGCGGGCAGCGCAGGACCGGTCGTTGTGGAAATCCTTGGGGGAGGCCTTTGTCCAGCAGTGGACGTCTTTCGGCTGAGAGAAGAAGAAGAAGAAGAAGAAAAATTAAAATCAATTAAAATGTTTGTAATTGCGATATTTTATAATATATCGTTAAGATTTATTAAGAAATAAAGTGTTTAAGGTAGTACTATTCAGTTTTTAAATTAAGTACTGCGTAAAAATACTTATAAAGTGTACAATTTACGTTTTGGTTGCAAACAGACCTAACAAGATATATCTTAATTCTGACTCATTCGCAGCCAACTGGTTTTAGGCAATGAATGTTATGCCGGGGCGACGAACAAGTTTGCCAAATGCCGGAATTTATTGAACGGCTAGGCGATCATCGAATCGTATGACCCGCCGTACTAGGCCAGATTATTACAAATGTCTGTAATATCAGTAATAATGAAAAACTGAATTTGAAATTAAAATGCAGCAAACTTAATTACTAACTCTCTCAAAAACACGATTGCATAAAACTATCTCGATAAAAAAATTTGCGAAGTTCAAATCCTAACTAATATTATAAATGCGAAAGTGAGTTTGTTTGTTACCTTTTCACGTTTTATCTACTCAGCCAATCTTCCTGTTTCACATAAACATAGTTGGAAGTACTGAGAAGGCTATGGGATACTTTTCATCCCGGAAAAAGCACTGTTGCCGTGGAAATCCACGCGGGCGAACCCGCGGGCAAATGTTAGTCTACTTTTTTGTTAATTCTACTTGAAACATCCATATACTGAATATGCATCATTATTTTCAAAATATTATTTGAATACATATGATTGTAAATCTGTTGTTTTCGTTTTTTTAATATTTGAACCGAAATCAAACTAGTTATTTATCTTCCTTATAATCAAAACATACGAGTATCTAATATTTATACTTTAATTATTATTTTCGGGTATAAATAGGTATAAATTAATTTTTACACATTCTACCCATTCTTTCCCATTTTTACCTTCCGGAAATTTATCCAAGCGCCCATCTCTAGTTGGAACCTAGTGCTGTCTGCTAATGTGTTCCTTATACAGGACGATATTAAATAAAAAGATATCGATAACATCACTTTGATCGTTTATTAATTACACATATGCCTTCTTTCGTTGATACATACGAGAAATATGTCTAGGCGACATTTAGTAAACAAAAAATAATATCGCCTGTACCTATAAGGAAACACATTCAGCAAGACACCATCACGAGGTTCCAACAGTATTTGCTACAAATCAACTGTAATACAGTATGCATATAAGTATAATAGTTGTATGTGCTGTTCGTGGACCAAAATAAAAATAGAAAAAATTAGAATCCACGAACAGCACATGCCAAAATATTAAATTGTGCTGTTCGTGGACAAGGTCTTGTGCTATTCGCGTTTGTGCTGTTCGGATTAGTGCTTTTCCTAAGTGGACTACCTCCTTTATATTCCAATAGTGTCCTGTGCTTTCTTTTTAAATTCATTTATGACATTTTGTAACGGATTTGTTATAGGATTTTAATGTGAATTATTGTGAAGAGCGTAGTGGAAATGGAAGGTCAACGATTACATAGAACAATGTCGTTGCCGTATAAAAAAAATATAAACACTATAATGTTTTCAACAATCCTTTATTATTCTTCTAGGCATCACCATACGTGTTTTTACCTAGTTATATACAGCAGTACAAACACGGGACCTACAGACACAATAAAACGAAACTGCCGCAAGGACCGAACGTTGCTCTGTTTGTAGGGACTAATTAAGAAGGTTATTCTTGTCTGTTCCCCAGACCACCCCACTGTCAATTAGTATTATTTTTAATTCCTTGTCCAATTTACTGTAAACTTTATAATTCCGGTCCCATATCCTTTTTAATGAATACTCCTTAACAGGGGATCGGACTGGAATAGGAAAATATTTAAAAATATTACAGATTTTCCAGGGTTGACGAGTACCTTACGATGTGTTAGGCAAGCCAATCCAGGGGGACACCCCACAGAGCTAGCGTCCACGTCGCGTCCCCTGGAAACGTCGCGTCCTGTCCACCGTAACGGAGTGGCAGGGCCGGCGGCTAATAGTTCTGTGCAGCCGGAGCAACAATTGCTAAAAACGATGTCTGAGCGCCATAATACGCGGGACGCCTCCGGGCGTTTCCGAAAGAAAGGCCCTTCTGAGGGCCAACCATTGGGGAGGGGAGAGAAAAATCGGGGGGGTAATATTTCGGATGGGGGAAGAAAAGGGTCGGATCTGGATAGATCCGATCACAGCAGGGAGGTGTCGGAAGGGAGGCTACCGAGGGGAGTATGGCGGTAGGCCAGGGGAGGCTGGGGAGCCTGATGGGAAGCATGGGCTCTATCACCCTCGTTGTCGGAGTCGGTGCTGGGAAGCAAGCGCCTCTTCTCAGAGGTGGCGAGCGGCTCCGACACCGAGGTTGGCGCGCAAAGCCAAAGGCGGGTGGCCAAAAAGGGGAAAAGCTCGGGGTGCCTCGTCCCAGACTAGGGCCCGGGCTGAAGTCAGAAGGAGCCGGGAGGAGGATGCTGAGGCCTCTTTCTCGGCCACCCTGGAGGCCCGGGCCTTCCGGAAAGGAGGACCCCCGAGTGGGGACGAGGAGGAGGGGTCTGTCATGGCCCCCATTGAGGTGCAGGACTTCGGTGCCATGGGCGCCGATGGCCTCATGAGCACCGCGGTGGAGAGGCTGGGGATTATCACCAGCCTCGTGCGAAAGACGACTGCCCTCAAGGGGGGCTACAGTGCGAAGATCATGCGGGCCTCCTCGGATATCCGGGACATTGTGGACACCCTGGTGGCGCGCAGCGAGTCGGACGAGGTCCGGCACCTCAGAGCTGACAATGGCCGCCTCCAAAGAGAGGTGGCCAACATGAAGGCAGAGGTCGCTGCGCTCCGCCGGGGTTCGAAGAGGCCCGGACGCGAGGTCTCAGGGAGGCACACTGCTGCCACCCCCTCATATGAGGAGATGTTACAGAGGCTGGAGGCCTCCGTGGGCCGGATGATCGAGGAGAAGTTGGAGGCTCGCCTACCTCGGAGGGCTACGCGCCCACCTCTGGCGGGCGACAACTCGGAGGTGGCGAGGGCCGCGAGAGCGGCCATTGAGGAGGCCTCCGGCCAGAGCCCGAGGCTGCGGCCTGAGCGGCCGGCGGCGGTGGAGGAGATGGAGGTCCGGGCTCCAGCACGCCCGGCCCCAAAGAAGCAGGCCCCCGTAGGGGCGCCCAGAAGGAGACGGAGTGGGGGCCTTCGGGCCTTCGACCTCCACAGCTCTTACCTCGGCGGCTCCAACCTCGGCAGCTCCGGTCGAGGAATTCCCGGAGCTGCCCTGGGTGGAGGTTCGGGGGAAGGGGAAAGGGAAGGGGAAGGGCGTGGGGAAGAAGACCCAGCCCAAGCCAGCGGCGGCACCTACGGGCGCGCCTGCTACGGTGCCGAGGGCGCCCCCCAAGACGGCGTCGGCGAGGGCGGCCAAGCTGTCGGTCCCGGAGCTCCTCGGCTGTGATCATAAAGTTGCAGCCGCAGGCAGCGCAGAACGGGGCCACCTACAGCTCCGCCCTCCTCAAGGCCGAGCAAGATGTCGACCTGGAGGAGCTGGGCATCAGCTCGCTACGGATCCGCCCGAGTGCGACCGGAGCGAGGCTAATAGAGGTGCTCGGCTCCTCTAATTCAGAGAAGGCTGACGTGCTTGCGTTGGCCTTGACGGTGGCCCTGTCCGGTGTCGCGGACGTCACCAGGCCCGTCAAAACCGCGGACTTCCGCGTGACGGGCCTTAACGATGCGGCCACAGTGCAGCGGGTAAAGGCTGCGGTCGCGCAAGCCGGGAGCTGCGCAGTGGACCAGGTCTGGGTGGGTGAAATCCGCCCAGACTGGCGGGGCTCTGGCTCTGTCCTGATGCGCTGCCCGGTGACAGCAGCCAAAAGTTGGCTGAGGCGGGCAACCTCAGGGTGGATGGGGCCGCGCGCAGCTCCGGCTGCTGGAGGCGCGCCCCATGCACTGTTACAAGTGCATGGGGAAGGGCCATACAGCCGCGCTGTGCCCATCGGAGGCGGACCGCAGCCGGCTCTGCTACAGGTGCGGGGAGGAGGGACACTTGTCAGCCTCCTGCGCAGCAGAGCCCCGCTGCGTGGTATGCCGCGACGCCGGTAAGCCGGCCAACCATGTCATGGGGGTAAGTCATGTAACCCCCCGCCAACTCGAGGGAAAGGGCCGTCCCCTCCTCCGCGTGAGGACAGACGAGAGGCGGCGCCAGACGGCCAAATGGAGGAGTGATGGGGGTCTCCTTCATACAGGCCAACCTCAACCACTGCGCCGGGTCGCATGATCTGCTCCTGCAATCCATGGCGCAGTGGGATGTGGACGTCGCGGTGGTCTCGGAGCCGTACGCGGTCCCCTCCCTGCCCCATTGGGCCGGGGATCTAGACGGCACCGTGGCCATCGTGGCTAGGTCTGGCGCCGCCTCTCCTCTCACGATTGAGAGGAGAGGGAACGGCTTTGTGGTGGCGGTTCGGGGAGAGTACGCTATAATCGGCGTTTACTTCTCCCCGAACCGGGATCTGCCGGCCCTGGTGCAGTTTCTGGACGCACTGGGGCCGGAGGTGAGGCAGCTGGCGCCCCTAAAAGTCTTGGTGGCCGGTGACTTCAACGCCAAATCAACGGCGTGGGGGAACCTGGCCACCGAGCCCAAGGGGCGAAAGGTTGAAGAGTGGGCGCTGGCCGCGGGACTGTCCCTCCTGAATAGGGGGACAGTCCAGACGTGTGTGCGGCGGACGGGTGGTTCGGTGGTGGACTTGACGTTCGCCACCCCTACCGCTGCGCGATGCGTCATGAACTGGAGGGTGGAAGTGGGGGTGGAGACACTTTCGGACCACCGGTATATTCGGTTCGAGGTGTCTGCCGCCCCCAAAGCCAGGCGGCGTCGCCGTCCCTGGTGCGCAGCCGGTTCCCGCGCTGGGCCCTCACGCGGCTTGACCGGGAGCTGGCGGAAGAGACGGCCATCGTCGGCCGCTGGAGCCTCCCGCCTCTGGCTGGAATGGGGGTGGACGAAGCGGCTGACCGTCTCGGCGACGCTTTCACAGCGGTATGCCGGGCGGCCATGCCTAGCGTAGGTCGTGCGCCCCCTAGGCGGGCGGTATACTGGTGGTCGGCTGAGATTGCCGCCCTTCGCGTCGCCTGCGACGCGGCCCGAAGGGCCTACGGTCGAAGCAGGCGGCGCAGCCCCCGGGACGAGGGAAGGGATGACCAGCTGTATGCGGTGTATGTGGAAAAACGAATGGAGCTACAGCTGGCCATCAGTCGGGCCAAGGAGGAAGCCCTCGAGGAGCTGGTGGAGGGTATCGAAAGGGATCCGTGGGGCCGACCGTACAAGTGGGCGCGAAACAAAATGCGCCCACAGACGGCCCCATTAACGGAGACCCTCCAGCCGGCTCTGCTGGAGGAGATTGTCGGGGGCCTATTCCCCGGCAATCCTCGGGGGTTTTCTCCTCCAAGGATGGCCCGACAGCCGCCTGGCGAAGCGGAGGAGGAGCGGGTGGAGGCTGATCCGCCTCCCGTCACCGACGTCGAAATGGAGGCGGTGCTCGACCGCCTTCGGACGAAGAAGAGGGCACCGGGTCCGGACGGGGTGCACAGGAAGGTGCTTGCGCTGATTCTCGTGCACTTCGGGAGGGTTTTCGGGAGCTGCTCAACCGCTGTCTGCGAGAGGGGCAGTTCCCGAAACTGTGGAAGGAGGGCCGACTCTGCCTCATTCCGAAGGGGAGCCGGCCCCTGGACTCGGCCTCGGCGGTGCGACCTCTGGTCCTGCTGAGCGAGGCCGGCAAGGCCCTGCAGAGTATCATGGCCTCTCGCCTCGTTCAGCATGTGGAGGAAGGCCCGGGACCGCGTCTCTCTGACGTGCAGTACGGGTTCCGGGCCGAGAGGTCCACCGTCGATGCCCTCAGGCGTCTGCAGTCGGTGACAGAGGAGGCGGATCGGGAAGGCGAGGTGACCCTGGCGACGTCACTAGACATCGCCAACGCCTTCAACAGCATCCCGCACAGTGTAATACGGGAGGCACTTCGGTATTTCGAGGTGCCCTCGTACCTGCGGGAGCTGTTGGGGGCGTACCTGGAGGAACGCGTCGTCCTATACGAGGATATGGGGGGTCGAATGGTTCGGCGGAGCGTCGAATGCGGTGTCCCACAGGGGTCGATTCTTGGCCCTATCCTGTGAGACATCGCCTACGACTGGGTCCTGCGGTGCCGGCTTCCCCCCGGGACGGGTGTCATCTGCTATGCGGATGACACTCTCTTCACGTCCCGGGGTGCGAACTTCGGCGAGGCGGCGCGGCTGGCCGAAACGGGTCTCGCCCTTTTGGTTGGCCGCATAGAGGGGTTAGGGCTTCGGGTCCGCTTGGACAAGACCGAAGTCCTCCTCTTCCGCGGGGCCCGAACGAGAGGACCCCCCCCAGGGGCGCGCCTCCAGGTGGGTCAAGAAGAGTTGAGGGTGAGTACCCAGATGAAATATCTGGGACTCATCCTCGACGGAAGATGGTCCTTCGGCCCCCACTGCGAGTTGGGGCCGAGGATCGTCAAGGCGGCTGCGTCGCTGGGCCGACTCCTGCCCAATCTGGGTGGGCCCAGCGACGCCGTGAGGCGGCTGTACTCTGGCGTATGCCGGAGTATGGCGATGTACGGTGCCCCCATTTGGGTGGACGCCCTCACCGCGGATAATAAGCGTCTGCTACGGCAGGCGCAGAAGACGATTGCGGTGAGGGTGATACGGGGGTACTCGTACAGTGGCGTATTCTGCGGCCAGCAGCCCTCGCGGGCGACCCGCCGTGGGGGAGTTGGTGGCGGAGGTGCTCGCCGAGGTGTACTTCACTTCGTGGCGAAGCCAGAGAGAAATCGGCGAGCGTCCCTCGCTGGAGATGGTCCGGCGGGTCCGCTTGCGAGGGCAAGCGGAACTCATGCGGAGGTGGGGAGGCGGACCTGGCGCAGGCCGAGTACGGTGTGCGCACAGTGGAGGCTCTGCGCAGTCAGGTCCTGGAGAGGTGGATGTTGAGGCGGCGGCAAGCCTCTCACCTTCCGCATGACGCAGGTCGCTCCACCGGGCACGGTTGCTTCGGTGGGTACCTGCACTGCGTGAAAGCCAGAGAGGAGGTCGAGCCAGTCTGCCACGATTGTGGCCAGCGGATAAAGCTCAGGACACTGCTCAGCATGTTCTCGAGCAGTGTCCCAGATGGAGCGGGCAGCGCCACGATCCTGGCGGGCTGCACTGGGCGGAGTGGACCTGTCGGTCCCGAGTGTCGTCAAGGCGATGCTCGAGAGCGACCTTGGGGCCTGGGAGGCGATGTGCACTCCTTCTCTGCGAGACTGTCATGTCGCAGAGGGAGGCCGAAGAAAGGGACCCCCGCGAGGACCACCCCCTCGCCCGGACCCTATTAGAAGACGGCGGAGGGGTGTGCGACGCAGGCGCTACCTTGCGCGCCTCCGCAAGCGCCGTAGAGTGTGGGGCTGGTTGTCCCCACTCCGGCGGCAGGGGTCTTCCAGGTGTCGGAAGGTGCCCCTGATAATCGGTGAGTCCGGTCTCCGGATAACAGAGACCGGCCAGTCGCTGAGGCGCTCTTGTGTTAGATAGATCCTGAGGCGCTCTCCCTGTAAAGGCGGCTGGCGATGGCATCCGGCAGGGGGGGGTTTTTAGTGGGTAGTCTGGGCCGACTAGCGGCCCAGGAGTCCCCACACTCTGTGTGTAAAGGCATTTCCCCTGCGAATCAAAAAAAAAAAAAAAAAAAGGCAAGCGCCAATCCATTGGATATATCATTACGTCACA
>CM031573.1:5453577-5586196 GCA_018467065.1 Ephestia elutella | reverse complement strand
ATAATTGATTTTGAAAACTGGAACACCTGATGAAGAACTAAAACAGAACAGTTAAACTATAAGAAATATGGAAATGGTGCCTTAACAAAAGTCGTTCAACCTGATGAGCATATTCTGCTGACGTATAAAAATTGAAGATCTGAAACATCTGATGAAGAACTGCAAGAAACCAGCTACACTATAACATATATGGAAATGGCGCCTTAGTAAAATTCGTTCAACCTGATGAGCATTTTCTGCTGACGTATAAAAATTGAAGATACGGAACATCTGATGAAAAGCTCCAAGAGACCAGCTACACTGTAACTGTAACATTTATGGAAATGGCGCCTTAGTAAAAATTTTTCAACTTGATGAGCATTTTCTGCTGACGTATAAAAATTGAAGATCTGGAACATCTGAAGAATAACTCCAAGAGACCAGCTACACTATAACATATTATATGGAAATAGCGCCTTAGCAAAACTTGATTAATCTGATGAACATTTTCTGTGGACGTATAAAAATCGAAATTCCGAAACATCTGAAACAGTTTGGGACACAAAAAGATTTTTCAGTGCTAAGTTAGTAGTTAGTAAGTGTAAGTAGTAGTAGTTAGTAAGTGCTAGTTCTAAGCGAAACTCACGCTGGCGAAGCCGCGGGCGACAGCTAGTTATCGAATAAAAATGATTAGAAACCAAAAAAAAACGTTAAATCAAAAGCCTCAACGAATTCTTACGGTAGCGTTCTAAAAATGCTTATTAAGCGTTTACTTTTACAAAAAGAAGCCTTATTAGCGCCTTTAGAAATCTTCGTTCCTGTATGAATGAGTGAACGAAAAAGTGCCTCTTTCATCAGTCGCTGTTTCAATCGGTGAGAGCGTTCCAAGTATTTTCACTGGGAAACCAGTCAATACATGTCCCCTGAGACAATTTTTTCGTTTATTGTAGGCGATTTTTGATGAAATACTGAAGGAAACAAAAGGTTTACATTCTCTTGGGACTTTTTTGTCTTGTAATGTTTTTATTTTTGATGTTTTCATTGTTTTATTATATCAAATCATAAAGATTTTTTTACTTTTTACAATATTTTTTTTGTATTTTTAGCAGCACAAAATGTTATTCGTAACTATATCGATAGGCAGAGTAGTAGCTAATTTTATAAATAAAACATCAATAAGTTGTTATATTTAAATTTTTATTTAAACCGAAATTAAATAAATACATATCTTTACAGTAATTTTCAATATTAGAGTTAGATTACCTACAATTATCGTTAAATAATAAATGTGACTATAAACTCGAGAGAACACATTAAATACTATTACATTTTCGTAAATATGGTTACCATTATAAGATAATATTAAGAATAATGTCTACGAGGGTCACAGAGATATTATTTAGCCAACAAACACCCACCAATAAATTTATTGCTGAAAAGATCAACCAACCGAAAAGGTTATTCCGATAAGATTCTTAAGAAATTTACTAAAATAGGTGTTGAACTAAATAATTAACTTTTCAACAATTCAATTAACAATGAAAGTTAACAAAAAAGGATTACAATTTTTTTACCATACGTGTGTTAGATAAAGTTAGCATAAAAGGGCTGGGCTTACTATTTTCTTCTTCACAAAATGACCCACTACATACTTTTGCGCCATTACTCTTTAAGAAATATACGATTCCAAAGATATTTTTTTTAAAAAAGGGTTATGAAACCTCACAGCTTTCCATTCAAACATCATTCAAACAACAATGATAACAGTGAATATAGAACAACACACAACAATTAGATATAAAGATATAATAGGTTAAATATATCTTATTCTAAGTTGATATGCAAAGGTCAATGGTTTGTGGTGCTTCACTTACAAATTTCAAATACTAGCCGATATGTATGATGCTGGTTCCCATATATCCATATTTACAAATGGATTTTAAGATAATAAAATGCACATATCCATACACGTGTCGTTTGATTTTGAAAAATCTGAATTATATGTATTTTCGATTAAGTTTATGTGTCGGTAATAATCATTGTTTATAAATACATTTTCAGTAACACTCTATGTAAATTACTTTAAAAGAGTTTTGCTGACAACAGCTACCTTCATATTTCACAATCATATGTACTTGAAATATACTCGTAAAACCAGATTTTTGTCAAAAATGTCAACTAACATTGTATGGAATGTGCCGAATGTTAGCAATCCTAAATGGATTGAATATGTCCTTAAATTTTAAAATTTTATGGACTTGTGGCTTTTCCATATATGAGGATGAATTAAATATATATTGTTGCCATATTGTATTCCAAAGTAGTATACAAAGCAATTTTTCTCAATAGTAATTTTTCGTAAGAAAGTTTTTCTCTGTTTTAGACTTAAAGGACATGTCAAAGGAAAACCTTTTCTTGAACAATCGGTTCGAAAGACAAGTCCTACGTATTGATAACTGCAAACGGCCTTTGATGTTTAAGCTCCAAAAATTGTTAGTGTATAAACTAACAAATATGATCCTCATATACGGAGACACGAGAACCATTATAACTATAAAGATATAGTTCTCTCAGTAAATTTAATACAATCGAAATACGATGATTTAACCTTATATAATGTAGATATATCCAAAATACGTTTTTTAAACTCATCGTTCTTAACTTTAACTTGCGTCAGATTTACAATTACGATGAAATACTAAACAGTTAAAACTTTTAACACGACATTAAACATTGAATTATGACATTACAATTAATGCAATTTGAGTTTGACACTCACTTAGATTATTCGAGAAGCTAAACCCCTTAAATTATCAGGTTATTTGACTCTGAAATGTATAGAACACTACATATCAATATTATAAATTACATTTGTGACAACAATATTTTGATAAACGTGCGTTTACTTGCATGTATATTGTGCAACTACTGTGTAATTTTACGATTATATAATAATAATCTATGAATGAATTTGATTACGATTTTGACAAAAATATGACATGTATGCAAATAGAATACAAAAATTGTATTCAATCTCGCGTCTTGCATACATTTCAAATTTTTAATATATACCTAGTATAAGATCTCCAAGCGCACATGAGGTCAAATAAAAGGGTACAATTTGATCATCACACGAATGAAGCCTTCTACAATCACATCACTCAAGCTTTTGCCATCCAATTCAAATTTTGTATACATAACATTTCTTATAATTTATAGACTTCAGACTAAAGGATATGTTTTTGGTTACAATGATATCACTCGATAAATTTCATTAGGTATCTTAACTAAGACAACGGGCCTTATTTTGTAACTTTTATACGCTCTTCTAAAGACTGGCACTTTTCAGTTTGTGACATTTTTCGTATGATTTGTAAAATTTCTTACAAAACGAAGAAGATTATTCTCCTCGCAACATTTTTCAGTTGATGTACTTCATTATGAGCTGTGTAGCTTTTTCAAGTTTTTTCAAAAATGTACTTAAATGTCACAATAGCCATCGGATTTTTTTTAATTTCATAGTTATTTTTAAGAGATAAGGAAATTGGCAACAAAAATCTTCTGCAAACGATGTCTAAAGTCACATTTATTACAACTACTCAATATCTATTAACTTTTATAGCAAATATAATAACTATAGTTAACTATAATGTAATAAAGCTTTAAACATATAAAATAATAGCTAAATAAGCTGTTACTGAAAGAATGATTTGCTATTAAATATGATATATAAAACAAATGCCATAAATAGGTACTTTTTATACCAAAAAAAATCAATCTGTAAAATAGATATTAAAATTGAAGTTATAACTATTTTCAAAATATCAACCGCGTGTCAATTCGACAAATTTATCTAACACTTATCTACCTAAGCCTAGACTACACCAAATCGAACATTTAATGAGCTCTAGTTGTTTAATTTTGGATAAACAGTAGATAAAACTAAATATTTTTTCTATCTTTGCTAAAGTAAATGATAACTAATGGGTAAACTTTTCACAGATAGCTGAACTCGTCAATTTATTCTTAAACAAGAGGATTACAAAAACTTTAAAAAGTTTAAATCTAAAATAAATGGAATACAAGTGTTTCGTTAAAACATAAACTTAACATTATTCGAAGTGAAAAAATATCAACAATGTTCAAGAGCTAGGGACAGATAGGTAAATATAGTACACGTATAGCTTAAAAACTCCTCACCGACCCGTTTCTTACATGATAGATATAATAATAATATTTTAATAGTCAACATCGTAAATGCGTAAAAGCTTACAATAATTACATTTGTAAAGGCAGGGGTAAATGATAAAAAATATTAGAATTTACATCAAGGGCATTACGAATACTTAAATAAAACGTTTGTGCTCAAGATTGTTTAGCTCATTTGTGAAATCACATGAGATTTACTCGCGATAGATGATAGTCCCTATGCGTAAATTTTCACATTACTATGCATTATTGAATCTTTTCTCCAGTGATACCTAGACATATACTAGAATGCCGAACTGTCCCTCTATTCACAAACGTAATGGATTTTCGATCAATTGAAAATTTATTAAAAACACTTAAAAATAACTCAAATCACAAAACCCGAAAGATATTCTATTAGTTTCTTGGAATCAGAACATAACATGCTTTAGATCAATCAAAAATTATTTGTACTTTAGATATTAGTAAAATATTCCAATCGTTTGTGAGTACAGAGACTAGTGTCAAGTCGTTCTTACTACTTGGTACATTACACTATAGTAAGGCATACCGTAATAGGTCGTCTAACATGTAAAAATACCGTATCACTAACTTACTCGACATAACCGCCATCTTACCAAGCTACCGCTCCAAAATACTACTAAATTTTTTCTCATCAGCCCAAAATTGATATGTATCGTATTTTATTGCACAAATTCATCACGTTAGTTTGAACTGAACTTACCTTGTGAAGGCTCGCGTCGGTCCATCCGGCCACAGCTGGTCCGAGTTGAGTCTTCGCATTAAACAAATAGGGTTAACTTAACGGTTCAATTTAATAATCTACACAGATAATCGGCTTTGGTATGGGCTAGATTTAGATTTAATCCGTCCGCTGCCAATGCATGTTTTGCAGCTAATTATGTCCATACCAATACCGATTGATCATGAATAGATTTAAAGCCACCAAGGGATTATCGCGAGCGTCGTGATCGCGATAGTGGGGTGTGTGGTTGGGGCGTCGGACGTGCGTCCGTAGGCTGGTTTTCGTTTGCAGTTCATCTTCTCCAGCGGCATTTTCGCCACACTGTACTCCCGGTGCTCGTTCACCATCGTGCAGACCGTCCGCTTCTTCTGCATCATCTCGTCGTCTCGGTCTCTTAGACCCGCGAGCCAGGCTTCGTACCATGCAAGCTCGCAGTCGCATATTAGAGGGTTATCTGCGCAAAAAAATATTAATTTAAGTATTTTTATTTTCCTTTATTGTCCTTTTTATAGATATTTAAATTATTATAATAAACTAGCTTTTGCCCGCGGCTTCGCCCGCGTGAATTTCCCACGGGAACAGTGCTTTTTCCCGGGATAAAAAGTAGCCTATGTGCTATTCCAGGTCATTATCTACCTCTGTACCAAATTTCATCGAAATCCGTCCAGTAGATTTTGCGTGATTGAGTAACAAACATCCTCACAAACTCACAAACTCACAAATTCACAAACTCACAAACTCACAAACTCACATCCAAACTTTCGCATTTATAATATTAGTATGGATTAAAAACTAAAATACAAGCTTAAGTGTTATTTTTATACTATGTACAGTCAGCTGCAGAGGTCAGGTTTCTCTGCAGCTGACCTCATCTATTAGTGATCCATTATTGATCCATAACTATTGTTGATCCATTATCATTACATTAGCTACATATAGATAAATAAACACAAAATAAAAATAATATGACTCTAGTAAAATTGCAATAAGATTCTGAGATGTAGCATCCATCTATAATTTCCTAATCATATTTCGAAAATATGTAACCAGAACAGAATAGAAATAATATCAGACTCGTAGACGTACAATAATTCCCATTAGTTACTTTGTGTAAAAGTCTATTAAAATGTTTAAATAGCATGAAACCATAGCCTTTGCAAACCATTAGGCAAGGCTAGAGTCGTTCGTAATGCCAAGCCCTTTAATTTAAAGCAGAAAATTCCGACATTATATTCGAGAGAAAATTTTCAAGCAGCTTTACAATGCAATGAAATTTAACGATAATACTTACCCATGATATCAACAACGCGGAGTGTATCCAGAATGGGTTCCATTATCTCCTCGGGGATGTGTTGTAGCTTGTTGTTCTGCAAGTTGAGGGTCTCCAACGAATTCAGGTTGTCGAAACCCATCGTCGGAAGCTGGTGTACCCTGTTTGGATGAAATTTTACCCATAAAATTTTGATCAATACACTCGGTTTCTTTTCAAATTTCAAAAGTTCAAATTGTTAGTTCAACTAGTCCAACATTTTTATCTGTGTTTAAAGGTAAAATGTTAAATATCTGCAAGGATTGTAAGCTACACAGAATTATGTAGTAGACTATAAACAGATAAGACAGGTGTAAGAAATTATTAAACAATCTAAGAACTTCTAAGAACGGATAAAGTTGAACAGTTTCAAAGTGGGAGTACTAAGAATGAACAAGACGAGATCAGAAACGAGCGATACCTTTGTTAAAATTCCGAGAATTACTCAATCAATTTCTATTCAATAGAGTCTTATCCATTTTGAAAAATATTCTTGAATCTGAATATTTTTGAACGAATAAAAAAGATACCCTACTTTGAAGTTAATCAACATCTTTTTAGGTAGGTTACTTTTGATAAATAAATAAATGATGAAATTGAAAAAGAAAGATGAAATAGTAGATAATTTTTCATTTATCAAGAATAGTTTATTTGAAAATGAAGTAGGCAGTCAGATTAAAAAGGTAAAACAAACAGGTAGGTAATAAAGGTAGGTAATAAAAATGTGGAATCATTAAAAAATATTAACAAGAATGCCCATAAAATGCCGAATATTTCACACTCATAAGTACGTACCGTACGTACATTTCATAACGTTCTCCTCGTTAGTTTACTTAGAGCTTTTAGATTTAATTAACGTTAATAATTATGTTACTTAGGTACAAACGAGGTGGAACTCAGCTGCCACTCCAAGTTTGACACCAAATATAATGAGGTTAAAAAGGAAAAGTAGGCTTGATAAAGTATAGCTTGCAAAAAACAAATGCTTTTAGAGCCTTTATTTCTCAATATTTTCTGTGGATTCGATTTTGTTATTTATCCTCAAGGCTCAAACCTTCAACAATATTAAGACACCTTTAGAGATCAAGCTGACAAAGAACAGTCTTCAAGGAACTATTATTTATGCTAAAAAAGAAGTGGTAGTTTAGATAGTCAGATGTATCATATCAAGGCCGATTTATAAGGCATATTTTTTGATAAAATTTACTTTGATGGCAAATTTACAGTGACCACTGTATATTTGCTATGACTTGACTTTATGTTATAAAGTTACTCGTATATAAAACAAACATACATGTTCTTCTGAAGGTTGAGGAAGGTGATGGAGTCTCCGTAGCCGGTGAAGGCGTCCTCGCTGATGTACGTGATGTTGTTGGAGCGCAAGTCCAGGTGCCGCAGCCGGTGCAGGGGGCGGAGCGCCTCCGACGGGATCCCGTGGAGACGGTTATCCCCCAAACGGAGGTATTGCAGGTTTTCTATAGAGGATTGTGTAAGCTAAGTCATGAACTATCTTCATCAAATATTACTGACGATTTGTGATCTAATGACAAGATAATATTACTTGGCGAAATTTTTCAACCACATCTGAAGGGGGAAAACCATAGTTTTATGATTTTCATAACACTTAACAATTTCACTGGTGGCCTTCTATAAAACTGTACTGCAGCATTTTTGTAAGTTAATATTTAGATCATGTCATATGTATGACGATATATTGAATTTATGTTCAGTTACGCTTTATTATCAAGCTAAAAATAAAATAATTTGATATAAATTTACCTTCTAATCCAGCAAATGCTTTCTCATCGATCCTCTGGATCTGATTGCCCTCCAGCTCCAAAGAGTTGAGGAAGGTCAGGTGTGAGAACACCTGGGCAGGCACCTCACGCAACTGGTTGTGGGCCAAGCCTAGGGAGTCCAGACTTCGTAGACCTGACAAAAATAATGTAAATGTTGATAAAAACCACAGATAAAAATTAATATTAATAAATTGGCTCCGCTTATCCGTTAAATTGAGAATTAGAGGGGTATACATATGGCCAATCTTAGGTAGTTAAAAAAGGTAGTACCTGGAATCCAATGGAATTCTAAATTGAATAGTACTGAGCGAAGAAATAACCTGTAGATAGAACTATACGAAGAAAGGTACGCAAACTTAATAAGGCTTGATTAAAATAGTTTCACCTGCAAAGTCTCCCTCGGTGATTGTGGCAATCCTGTTCTCCTGCATCTCGAGTTTCTTCAGGTTCTCTAACAGCGCGAGCGCCTTCTGCGGGACGGCCGTCAGCTCGTTCCCGCCCAGGTTCAGCCGCTTCAGCTTTCTTCAAATGTAATTACGATGTTAACCTCATATGATGAAGCGTCAAAAGTAGCAAGGCGACGCGATACGTAAATATCAAATGTATGTACAGTTAGCTGAGATAGAATTCGATGAGACAGGAGGGTCAGGTTTCTCTGCATTTGACTATACGTTATACTTATGGCCAATGTTATCGGCTGAGTCGTGTGTAATATTTCTTTGTAGCACAACATCACATCGCACCGCGCAGCGTTCTGTCGCTCACCTAGTAGCTGGGTAAGGATGCTTCTTTATTAATCAATCATTTAGGTCTATTTTGCTTCAGCTCGCCTACTCGTAGGGTTATTTAGTTATTAAAGTTGACAAATTGTATATACATAGCAGACTGATCTAATCATTTCCACATAATAACAAATCCCTTGCTAAAATTTTCTCTACCCTCCACAATTTATACTTTAAACTTTTCAGTAGATAACAACAGTAAATTTCAGGGTACGAACAAAGTTCCCTGCAATTAGGTCCGCCATTTAATTTATCATTAACCAGCTTATTCGACGAGGTGTGTGCTGTGAACTTACGGTGCCATGTATCTAGTAGTCTGGTTGAGTATGTTGTTTTGCGTACAATATATTCGATACACATTTAGTATTGAGAAATTGCCAGGCCAAAATGGACAATTTCAAAAAGCCTATGATTCAAATAGGACTGAAACTGAACATTTTCTCGTTTTGCCCATCTGTAGATATAATGAAACAATGGCTTTAGTTTGACATGTGTACAGATAAACGTGGCCTGTTGCGGTTTGGTGTGAACTTATCATGATATATTCCACTGAATAAATATTGAAAATCAAATAGTTTTAGTCATAAATTCGCAGCTGGGGAATGTATAAATACGATTCTTTTTGAATTGGTATGAGCGTCGATTATAACTTTGTAAAATAAAAAATCGATTTGGAACGAAGAAGTAACAACTTCTTCGTTCCTTGATTGTCGATCTCCTGTCTTTATATAATATCTTACATTGTAAAAAGACACATTTTAAAGGGGCTGTACAAGCTTGAACCCATTGCTTGGCGGCCGGCGGATCCCACCACTACCAATGAGCCGATGATAGCCGAAGATAGCCGAAAGCGACGAGCTTTACTTCGCGTCGCTTTACTTGCATTCTTACTTCCGTACGATCTCTTTGTCTTTGCCTAATAATAATTTGTTATTTTCTAAATAGTCCTTTTATTTGGGAGATATCAACAACCAGACCTTCATACATTTCTGACAGTCCGCTACAAATTGGTCCTTCAACCGCTAAAGGCGCAAGGAGTCTCTTTTTGGAATGCAAGGATCATCTACGTCGGAATTGGATAGACGCCATTTCGTTCGGACAAGCCGTGCGGTCAATTAGAGGTCGATCAAAGTCCACCTGTGACAAAACTCCAGGAATTCCAGTATCCAGGCCTCTTCGAAGACGGGAATAGCACGATACAGTGAGTCCGTTCCAATCTGTCTTCCTTTCCTCTTCATTTTTCCCCCTTATGTGTTTTCGAATAGCCTTGGTTTGGATATAACAAATACCTAGTTACTTAGTCCTATAGCACTATTCAAATACACTTCTTACAGAAATCTTGCCTATTTACTATCGCAATTAAATTAAAAACCATCTTCTAATACATACAAAACATTCAGTTATTTTTTTGCTTAGATACCTATGCAATAAATTCATTCCATCTTATTTGCATCTATTCAAAAATAAATCTTCCGAACGTAGCAATAACATCATCGCGTTATAGCTACTTACTTGCACTTATCTACTGCATCTATTGTATTCCGGCCGATGCTTGTTTATCATCGCGCTTCGAACAGGTTTCATTGCTAACTCAGCGCATGCATACCTACGTTGCATAACAACACAGAACAGTTAATTTATCTTATACTTATTCGCAGCGCGTAGATAACCATGGCAGAAGCTAAAATTAAAGAATTAGTTAAAAAACGTAGTGCATTGAAAGGTAAATTCACGATATTTAGCAATTATTTAATAACGCCTAAAAGCTGTAAAATATTAAGTGCAGTGCAAGTAACAGAATTAAAGTGTCGCCTTGAAAAATTTGAGCCCTTATATGCCGACTTTGACGCGTTACAGACGGAGTTGGAAGTATTGGTCGAGGATCCCAAACAATTATTAGAAGAACGGGAGCAAATGGAGTGCCAATACTACGAGCTGATTGCTGTGGCTCGTACGCTGTTATCTGAGAACGAGGAGGCCCAGCAGTCTCCAGAGCGCCGCGCTCGTTCAAGTTCCGTGTCTAGTTCCAACAGTGGACGGCAAATTCAGCATGATTTTGTGCGTTTGCCAAAAATCACCCTACCTAGCTTTGACGGTAACTATCAACACTGGCTCGAATTTAGAGACACCTATTTATCTTTAGTGCATGACAATTCCCAAATCAGTGACATAAATAAATTCCATTATTTACGTGCCGCCTTATCGGGCACTGCCTCACTGGTTATTCAAAGTTTAGAGTTTACTTCAAAGAATTACAAGATAGCATGGCAATTGTTAACAGAACGGTTCGACAACGAACGTTTACTAGTGAATAACCACATTAAAGCGTTGTTTGACTTGGAATGTCTTAAAAAGAAACAACCAGTGGTCTCCGTAATATTGTTGACGTTACTAATAAAAATTTACGGGCTTTGGCCAACTTAGGTCAACCAACCGACCACTGGGACACTCTAATTATTTATTTAATTTCTTCTAAATTAGATTACAGAACTACACGCGACTGGGAAGAGTCAAAAGGTATTAAAAATGGATTACCTACCTTATCAGAATTCCTTAAATTTTTAAACAATAAATCAGAATTACTAGAAACAATGGAGAACACAAAGTATAGCAATAATAGTAAGCAAACATCATTTACCAACAATTCTAAGAGTTTTATAGTAGCCTCAGACAACAACAGTAATAATAATAACAATAATTCACATTCAAAGGTCTTATGTTGTCCAATGTGTAAAAAATCACATTTTCTTTTTCTTGTGAGCTTTTCAGGGATCTTAACGTTGATGAGCGTCTTGCAAAGATTTCTGGGTTCAAAGTATGTCATAATTGCTTACGACCCGGTCATATCAGTAAGAAATGTACTTTGACACATTGCAAATATTGTAAGTCAAAGCATAACACTTTATTACATAAGCATAACACAGATCAGTCAGCTCCCGTACCTGTGGAAGCCGCCATGGCCTTATCCACAAGTATTGAGCGAGCTTCATCATCACAACACGACAGCAATCGTTGTGTCTTACTTTCCACAGCGTTGGTGAAGGTACGAGGCGCAAACGGGGTCTTTCATACCGCCCGTCTTTTGCTCGACAATGGCAGCACCTCGAACTTCGCGACACGGGCGCTGTGCGACAAACTCGGCTTGGTAACACGTACCTGCGGCTCCACTGTGACCGGCATCAATGGTCAAGTATCTTTTAGTGCAGAGTCATGCAATCTCACAATCAAATCCTTATATAATAAATACAATACTAGTATACAATGTTACATTTTACCTCAAATTACAAATTCATTGCCTACTAGTCATATTAACTTAGACAGCATTTCATTACCCAAAGGCATACAACTGGCTGACCCGTCTTTTAACATACCTTCTTGTATAGACGTCTTAGTCGGCGCAGAAGTATTTTGGGATGTCTTAACCATGAATGTCATTTCCTTAGGTAAGAATCAGCCGAAGTTACATGAATCAAAATTCGGTTGGCTCATGTCAGGTACCTTATTTCATAATAAATACAATAAAAGTATGACGTCATCATGTCATTTCATTCAGAACAACGATGTTCAATTAACTCGTTTTTGGGAATTGGATTCAGTGCCATCTATACATAATTTTTCACAAGAAGAACGTTCCTGTGAACAAAATTTCATACAAAATACTAGGCGGGCCGATGATGGTCATTTTGTTGTCACAATACCACTAAAAGAACCTCCTACGGTTTTAGGTGACTCTTATCATCTTGCCAAACGCCGACTTTTATCTTTAGAGCGTAGATTCGAGCGCGACCCTCAGTTTAAAGATAAGTATCATAGTTTCTTAAAAGAATATATAGACTTAGGCCACATGACCGAGAACCCATCCTTATTTCAACAGGGAATCAATTATTTTTACCTCATCACGGCGTTATTCGTGAAGCTAGTACAACTACGAAACTAAGGGTAGTGTATGACGCTTCCGCCGTCACCAGTTCTGGCAAATCGTTCAATGACATCCAGATGGTAGGTCCAGTCGTTCAGGACGATCTTTTTTCAATTTTGTTACGATACAGACAGCATAAATATGTCGTAGCGAGCGACATAGTGAAAATGTATCGATGTATTTTGGTCGAACCTAAACAACGTTCGCTACAACAAATACTTTTTAGATTTAACACAAATGAGCCTATAAAATCTTATACATTAAATACGGTGACGTACGGTACGGCATCAGCACCGTACTTAGCCACTAAGTGTCTTGTCTCCCTTGCTGATCAATGCGCCTCTGCTTCAGCCAGAAGTGCCTTGACCAGAGATTGGTATGTTGATGATTGGTTGACTGGTGGGGACTCAATAGATTCGGTAATCGAACTATGTAATGAAGTTACCAGCGTTTTACAGTCAGCTCATTTTAAACTTCAAAAATGGCAATCAAATAGTAAATAAATTTTACAATCAATTAATTACAATCAACCTACCGACAAAAGAGAAACAAAGAAAACCCTAAATTTAAATAGTTCTGAACCGAGCAAAACGCTTGGCTTGTATTGGGACACAGTCAACGATAATTTAGTATTTTCTATTGATATTGGTACAAATAAAATTATTACAAAACGTCTAATTTTATCTTTAATAAGCCAAGTCTTCGATCCATTAGGTATTTTAGGGCCATGCATTATTCAGGCAAAATCAATAATGCAACAACTCTGGATTGACAAGTGCAGTTGGGATGACGAAGTCTCACCCAATATTAAAACAAATTTTCTTTCATTTTTGGATTCCCTCCCCCACTTAAATAATTTACATGTTCCACGTTGGGTACTATGCGACAATGCATTTACAATTGAGATACACACATTTACAGATGCTTCGGAACGTTTCTACGGGAGCTGCGTGAATGTAAGATGTGTCTGTAGTGACGGGTCAATCAGTGTACGTCTACTTACATCAAAAAACAAAGTTGCACCGATTAAGCCCACTACTATTCCAAGGTTGGAACTTTGCGGGGCCCTGGTAGGTACTAGACTCTGCAAGAAAGTACTAAGCTCACTAACATTAAATGTTGCTCAATGTTACTACTGGACCGATTCAACAATAGTTTTGGGTTGGCTTTCCACTCCTTTGAGTAAACTTAAGCCTTTTGTACGAAATCGTATAGGTGAGATTCTTGACAGTACTGCTGGTCACAAGTGGAGTTACGTGCCGTCAAAACAAAACCCAGCGGACCTTGTGTCGCGGGGGGTGAGGGCTGACGCACTTGGCGCGTCAGAGCTCTGGTGGTCCGGTCCTGCCTTTTTGCACAGTCAGCATATCACATTCCCGGAAATACCTAATAACCAAAATGTCAATACACAGGAAATTATACACACATTACATATAAACACAAACGTAGATAAAAATACAAACAATTCATTCCATAATTTAATACACAAAATATCTAATTACACAAAACTTAAAAGAATTATAGCCTATGTACACAGATTTATAAATAATTGTAAAAATAAAGATAAAAAAATATTAAATAACCTATCAGTATCAGAACTTAAGTCATCGCATTATTTTATAATTAGGTTTGTTCAGCAGGAAATGTTTCCTGATGAATACAGCACACTCATCAACGGTGAATCCTTACATAAAAAGAACAGGCTCATATCTTTATCTCCTTTTATCGATGAAGACAAGCTCTTGCGCGTAGGCGGAAGGCTTCATAACTCATATTATTCGTATGATATAAAGCATCCGATAATTTTAGATTCAAAACATCATACCACTAAATCTATTTTTGAGTCAGAACACAAAAGGCTTTTGCACGCACCCCCCCCAGCTATTGTTAGCTTCCATAAGACAAGCTTATTGGCCTCTAGGCGGAAGAAACCTTGCTAAACACATAGTTCATATGTGCATTCGTTGCCATAGACTAAAGGCTAAACCTATTCAGCCCATAATGGGAAATTTGCCAAGCGATAGATTGCACTTAGAGTATCCATTTTTAAAAACCGGTTTAGACTATGCCGGGCCAGTGTTGATAGCTAATCAAAAAGGCAGAGGGTGTCGTTTACACAAATCTTACATTTGCATATTTGTATGCTTTTCAGTGAAGGCAGTTCACCTGGAACTGGTCACGGATCTTACAAAGGAGGCGTTTCTTGCAGCGCTTAATCGATTCATATCTCGGCGAGGAAAACCACAGACTATATACTCTGATAATGGCACTTCATTTGTTGGGGCTTTTAATGAACTCTCCAATCTTTTAGGGAACTTAGAGTCTGAGATTGACATTGCAGAAACATGTATAGATTTCAAACCAATTCCGCCTTATTCGCCTAACTTTGGAGGCCTTTGGGAGGCCTCGGTAAAGTCCGTAAAACATCATTTGAGAAGAGTCTTAGGTCTAACGCATCTAACATACGAGGAGATGTGTACTTGTTTAATCCAAATCGAGGCTATATTGAATTCACGTCCCTTAACACCTCTTTCATCAGATCCATCAGACTTAACATGCCTTACCCCATCACATTTTCTTATTGGACGGCCACTGCTATCTGTGCCTCAGGCCCAGACATCTGAGAAGAACATAAATTGTCTTCAAAGGCACGAACGCATCGAAAGACTGAGGCAACATTTCTGGTCCCGCTTCTCACATGAATATATATCTCTACTCCAGCAGAAGCAGAAGTGGCACCATTCCTCAGGCGAGCTCACACTGGGGCAGCTGGTTCTTGTCCAAGAAAAGGATCTTCCCCCGCTCCACTGGCTCTTGGGGCGGATCACAAATCTTCACGTTGGCAGCGATGGTGTGGCACGCGTCGCTGATGTACTTACCAAGAAAGGCACACTCAGACGGGCATACACGCGTTTATGTCCTCTTCCAATAAATGCTTGAAGAGCAAACTCTTCAACGGGTGGCAGTATGTACAAGCTTGAACCCATTGCTTGGCGGCCGGCGGATCCCACCACTACCAATGAGCCGATGATAGCCGAAGATAGCCGAAAGCGACGAGCTTTACTTCGCGTCGCTTTACTTGCATTCTTACTTCCGTACGATCTCTTTGTCTTTGCCTAATAATAATTTGTTATTTTCTAAATAGTCCTTTTATTTGGGAGATATCAACAACCAGACCTTCATACATTTCTGACAGTCCGCTACAGGGGCTGCTATCATTTTTATCGTTCATCATCATCATCGTCAGCTTTCTGCTACCCACTGCTGGGTTTAAGCCTCCCTCTGTCTACGCCAAGCTTCTCTATTCTATATTATATTTTTATCGTTCAGTGAAAAATAATTATGTTTGTAGTTATGGGAACACTAAAAGATTATAATTTAAATCTACAACAAAGAACATTATTATGTAGCGCGTAGAAGGTAGCGTGTAGAAACTCCACCTAAAGGATTAAACTGTGGCGTTAATCTCATAATGAATAATTAATTAATGTAGACATGGTTCTATAACCGTTGAGCCTTTGGTGTGTTTCTGAACTTCTAAACTAAGAAATATTGTAAAGAGAAAATATGTTTACTTTTTTAGTAACACTAAGCATGGGCCCGACTCTGTTCCCGTGGGAATTTCTGGAAATCCTCTCTTAGTGCTACCCTACACTCCCTAAGGAACCTACATGCCAAATTTCAGCTTCCTACGTCGCGACTTGTAGTTCTGTGCTTTGTCTGTCAGCCACTCAGTAACGGAAGAATTTGATTGACCGAGCGAGCGAAGCGAGCGAGGGACTTCAAGTTGGAGCGAAAAACACATTGTTTGTATGTATGTATGTATGTATGTATGTATGTATGTATGTTTGTTTCGCGATAACTCTCGAACCGTTGTTCCGATTTTGATGAAAGTTGGAATATATGTAGGGATGGTAAATAGAATTTTCAAGTTCGTTGGGCATCAAAATCGGTCCAGCCGTTTTTGAGATATTTAATTTTTTGTGAAAATAAATATTGTATTTTAATAGTCGCGAGGTCTACGTTCGCAGCGAACGACTAGTATATGTAAAGTAACATATAAAAGAATTAAGTTTCAGAAATACTCAATGAGCGAAATACTCGATAAGCAAAGAAGAGATTGGTGGATTGCATCAAAGATAGTATGAATGGGATAGAGCAAAACTAAAAAAATCTAACATACGTAGGTAATGTGCCGACTCTACAAAAGTGGGAAAATCACTGAAAGCTAAATAATATAAGAATGGTGAAGTCAAACTAACTCAAAGACTACGATATTGACCGAAATTGAAATGGGTAATATTCCGTATCTTCTATATAGCACCCGAAAATTGACATGATTTGCTTTGGGAAAGCAATTTTCACAGACAGAAGCTTGGTTATAAAATCGAGGAGCCCTAATTGACTAAAAAACCGATAACTCAATGTAGCAGGCATCCGGGATTCCTTTTATTGTATTTATATATTTCCGACACAGACACGAACTTTAAAATAGCGCTTATCGGTACCAAATTCTCCATATAAACCTTCGGAAAATACCGGCATTTTCCGGTACTTTAGATACCGGTGGTATCTAGCCAAACTTTCTTTTATTCGTAGCGATACGATATCTAAATTTGTAATCGTTTCGACAAATGACAAAAACAATTTTTTCCGTCATCAATGCGAAAGCGAACGTCAAATGTATGGAAGTACGTTCGTTACTGTAGGGCTTCGAATCGTTTTCTCTATGAACTTGCGATGACGATGGCGATCGACCATGTGATTTGGCGCGGCCTTATGTCATCCCATAAATTTTAGCGTTTTCGAACTTCGTTTTCGTTTTCAAATTCTGACTTTGTCTAGCCCTGCGTCGTAAATAAACTTACTTCTCCAATCCTTTGAACGCCTCGCCGTCGACAACAGAGATCTTGTTCTCATACAACGTCAATATTTCCAGCGTGTCCAACCCCATGAAAGCCCTGTTGTGGACTGCAGTCACCTACAAACAGACATTTTTATTTTAAAATGTTTCAGTTTCTTTATTTTACGACATACGATACAAGGTATCACTTACTTAAGTCAATAATTTACTCATATAGATCCCATCTAATATTACAAATGAGAAAGTGAGTTTGTTTATTACCTCTTCACAATTTATCTACTGAACCAATCTTCTTGAAATTTCGCATACTCATAGATAGAAGTACCTACTGAGAAGGATATAATATACCTTTCATCCCGGGAAAAATGACTGTTTCCGTCGGAAATTCACGCCGTCGAAGCCGCGGTCAAAAACTAATTTATTTAGGTACTTACAACTTTATTGCACAAAAATTGTATAAATGGCGGACTTAACGCCATATGGCAATATCTATCTCATGTCTATTTCAACCCTCCGGCCTCTAACGCCAAAGTGATGAAGAAGCGCCATATACTGCATTGCAATTTTTTCTCCGAACCAATGGAAATCTTGCTATTAATTTGGTTGTTAAGAAATATTTCTTTTTCTCATTATTTTTGCTGTTTATGTATAACTAGCTTTTGCCCGCGGCTTCGCCCACGTGAATTTCCCACGGGAACTGTGCTTTTTCCCGGGATGAAAGGTACCCTATGTCCTTCTCCGTACTTGGCTGGAAGTACGGAGAAGGACATAGGGTATGCCATGTGTATGCGAAATTTGAGGAAGATTGGTTCAGTAGATAAAGCGTGAAGAGGTAACAAACAAACAAACTCACTTTCGAACTTATAATATTAGTTAGGATAGTTAGGATTAGAAACAAACAAGTTTTATGTGTAGGGGAAATTTTCAGTAATAACAATACGCGAAATAACTTGACAAACCAACTAGTCCCATTATTGATAACTTCCAATATTTATGTTTCATTTTAAATAAAAAATATACAGTTATCTAGAAGTAAAGTGAGAAACAATATAGAATTACATTACTATAATAAAATTATAATCTAATCTTTAGACAGTTAACCCTGTAAAGATACATTTAAACAGGCCATTAACTGGTAAAATTAGCAGTTAACGGTGTCCCAGTATCGCATTACCGGACTTAAGTGAGGTCGTTGGCGACATCATAATTTGTCAACTCACAAGTTATTTACATTTTGCCACAATGTTATATTAATTTCCTGAGTGCTCGACAGAAATGTTAACCTTGGAAAAAAGTACTTCCATGTACTATATTATTTAACAGACAAAAAATACATTTCATTTCTTTGATAACTTTGCACAGGTTCAGACAATCAGTTCAGATTTTAATAAGGAAACAAAAAAGAAAATTGAACATAATGTGACCGTTACTACATAAGAAGATGTGTAAGAAAAGGTCATACCTATTTTAAGATTTGCTTTCTATTATATTGAGAATGAAAAAGTAATAAGTGTCCTTGAAAGAAAATCACTCAGTTCGGTTTTTTAATACCTACTCAAACCAAGAGTTGAAATAAATAAATATATACGGACAAATCACACAGATTGAGTTAGCCCCAAAGTAAGTTCGGGACTTGTGTTATGGGATACTAACTCAACGATACTATATTTTATGACAATTACATATATAGATAAACATCCAAGACCCAGGCCAATCTGAAAAAGATCATTGTCCATCTTGAACTGACCGGGGATCGAACCCGGGACCTCCGGTGTGGCAGTCTGGCGTGATAACCGTTAGGCCACAGAGGTCGTCAAAAAAAGCACGCAAGCAAGCAAATAGAAAAATTTCAGCAATTGTTAGAATTACCCTAAAGTACTACTGGGTAAAGGCCAACGAGCTCGCCATTCATCTCTATCTTGTGCGTTAATTCTCCAGTATTTATTTGTATTTATTTTTGTATGTAATATGTGTTTTTATTAATAAAAACTATTCTTGATAACTCTTCATTCTGGGCTACATATTCTCATGTGTACATGCTATGGTTTAGGCTAAATATGTAAATCCTCTTACCTTGTTGTGGTTCATGTTCAGTATAAGCAGGTGGTTGAGATGCGTGAACGAAGACGTCGGTATGGTAGCCAAGCTGTTCTGGGAGACGTCCAGCTGTGTCAATTTGTTACCTGTGGATCAAAATACAGCATTTTAATAATAATAAAAAACATTAAACTTTTAATAGATAGTTCCTTGTCTAGTTTTTAGGATCTCAACAATACGGAAACAAAATCTTTGATAAAATTTCAGTTAAATCGAAATCTGGCAAGTAGGTCAACTTCCAAGGCATATACTGAGGCAGATCAAACTAAATAAAATGCTTGGAATATAGTATTTTTAAGCAAATATTATGTCATGCTATCGATTGGAGAAAAGGTCTTACTTAATCCAGACGACACACGGCATAAAACCCTTATACGTTGAAGACTTCGAATTGAAAATTCATTGATATTTTTTGGTTCTTTTGTGGCTTATTGGAATAAACTGTCAAAAATAACATTGCATGCACTCACCAATGGAACTAAGAGACGAATCCTCGATGACAGCAAGGCTGCTATTATGCACGGTCAGATGGCGGATGTCCAAGCCCAGGAAGATGTAGGAGGGTAGCTTCGCCAAGTTATTGTGACGCAGCTTCAGGTAAAAGATGATCATCGGCTTTGATCGGAGAGTGTTCATTGCCTGCCAATATATGAAGTAGTTAGAACTCTTCAAGAAAATTGTTCTTGTTAGCGGAGTTTTTTCTTTAATGTATAGTTAATAGTTTATTCAGATGCGTACTAGCTACACTCTTCGGGGCCTACTTACAGACACCCTTGGCCAAATTTCATATGATCTGGCTCATACTGTTTGTCATTTATGTGCGTAGTTTTTAAACTGATGGTCGGCTATTAGTAGTATGTTTGCATGCATGTATAAATGGTTGTAAGAAATAAATAAATTTTGATTTTTTTTTTTATAAATTATGTAGTCTTACACGGTGCATTGCGTTAATAAGCGCGTTTTTCCCCTCAACGAAAGTGGCAAACTTTTTTGCAAAGAAATTTACGGTTGCATCGCTGTACCAAATTCATGTGTTTGGACTATGTCTGCCAGTGCCTCACGGTAGGTATGTACTCTTCAAGGTTATAAGCAGCCCAAAATCAATAAAGTGTTGACACGACGACGTACGACACGGTATCGTTAATTTTGTAAATTGTTTGATAATATGTTTGGGTTACTTATATTCATATTTAGTGCGGTATATTGGTTACTCATTTATAGTCATTATCAGGATTTTCATTCAGGCTACGAAACAGACAAGCATAAGCCTCAACTATTATCGGTTCAGTAAGCTTGTGTTATCGTAACGTATTACTATAAAGTAATGGTTGCAATTACAATTAAAATTGGCACATCGCTCGACAAAGTTCAACATTTTTTTTATAGAGCTATAACATATCCCACTGCTGGACAAAAGCCTCCCCACTTTCTTTCCGTGCGTCCCTATCTCTGGTCTTTCTATCCACTATCTGTTGAATGCTCTAAGTTCATCTGACCATCGTGTCTTAGGCCTTCATTGATTTCTGTACCCATCAGCTGGGACCCAGCTCCAACATATTTAATTAAAATTATTCATTTCTAAACTTGGTTTATGAGATAAATTAATTAGATCTCGTACACCATCAGTCGTAATGCAAAGTAATAAAGTTCTCATTTAAACTTGACGGAAAACTTCGTTAGCTTTAGGTTCACTCGTACACAAACAATAAACTGAAACAATGCTGTTCCCACTCACCGCAGTTCCAAGAATTTCACGCCTGCTTCAAAGGCAGAATAACGATTTTTATTATGAAATTCTTTCAGAGTAAAATTTATTATATTTTAGCTTTTATAAAAAAAAAATAATGAGAAAAAAAATAATAAAATTTCTGAGAAATTTCTATCATGAAGGCTTTTTTTATTTTATATGTGTGAAATGAAGGAACCAGTGATTTCAAAAATCCACGAAATAATTTTAGTATTATCAAAATCACCACCGTTGCTGTGTCATTTGAACATAGTTTACATTTTGAAATCCGTTCTCAAATTCATGAAAAATATTACCCTCGTATATAGGATTATATACGAGGTTTTCATATAGACATAAGTCGCAACCTGGAACCGCCAAGTAACAAGGGGGCGGAAGGAAACTGAGTAATCGCCAGCCAAGCAAATTGCTGCCAATTATGTATGGCGTGTTTCTTCGAAGAAAACAAAGACCTATCTTCATACATGCTCATAAAAAGTTATAAAGATTACGTATATTAGACGAGTAGCTTTGAGCCATATTATATTATGATTAAATAATTAGTTTTTGACGTGAAAAAGAGCCTTCTTTGAACGTAGTTTCAATAAAGATTTTTTGATTTTGAGTTTATAACTGGTTAGTTATTTTGGAGATATCTGGTTACACTATACTGGTTGGGCCCTGCGATCAGGATCAACCTATGTTTTCAAAAAAATAAATTTGACATAAATCGCTAACAGAATTTCGGTTTTCCTTTTCAACCTAGTCAGATCTAATTTACCTCTAAACAGCCAAATGTTTGAGGTTGGGTTGCATCATATTACTTTGACAGTAAACCTTAACTGTACCGGTTAGGCAAAATATGACTTGCACCAGTTGTCAAATAGTATGTACAAAAGTTAACATAACTGTTAGCTTTGGCACTAACCTTAACAAAAACTTAAATTCCGGTGCAACCCAATCCAAAAAACTACAAAATTTGTGAACTTTTTGAACTTCACACACGTTGCACACAACATATGTGAAATTATTTTATTAAACGCAACAAGCAACGTAAAAAACAAAGAAATCTTCTAAATCCTCGTTTCGAAATACCCGCGTATACATCAGATTTAATGGACGTATGTCTTACTTCTTGATATTTTCATGACACTGTAATGAGAAGAGGCAAAATTGTACATGATACCGTTAACAAAATACATACAAAATATAAAATCCAGGATTCATTTTGGGTAGATAAAGCTTTTTAACCTGAAAACAAGGGAAAGATTCCACACATTTATTTTTCACTGTATGAATAAAATGCTGAGCTAGACGCGCCTTTTTGTTTTACATAAAATACTTTGCCTTCTTTCATAATTGATTTAAAAGGAAGCTCAAGGTGTGGAGTTACATAGACTCTATTCTGCTAAAGTCAAGTTATAATCGTGTTTCATTGGTTTTTCAATAGTAGTCTCATTTTCCATAATATTAACAAGGACGGTATAGCCCGGGAAGTAGTGTCATGACGTGCAAATTTTGGTATCGGAAGAATTCACTTGGCACAGGTGTTATATACATAAAGTTAAGCTAATTTAGCCCGGTAGCCATCCACCCCCCCTGGTGGGTAGGTAGGGGGGGCATTCAAAGGTACACGCCGCCGCACTTTAGTTAAAAAATCATATCAGCTTCTATTTACCTACCACCTCGAGTTTTGTGTCATTTTCTAGTAAATCAGGCATGAGGAATTCATTTTTGAGACATTTAGTATATAGTTTAATAGAAAAAAAGGAAAATATTGACGAAAATATCAAAATCGGTTTGTTATTTTTTTTATTCAACTGTCAATATTTTTGAAAATCCTGAATTTTGTGCAAATAAAAAAATACTATATTAAAGGATATTTATCTAGCTTTTAAAAAATATATACTTTAATATATAAAGTTATCATAGATGTTTCTGAAAAAAATCGGACATGGTACGCGGCGGTGCCTAGGAACTTTTACAGTAGTCTAGTTTCTCATCCTTTTGTTGACATATTAATTTGGTTTTATATGCAAAATATACAGAATATGTACTTTACTTAGTTATTGACTGTCTCTTATGGTCTGATGAATAAATAATAGTATTTTTAGGGTTCCGAAGTAAACATGGAACCCTTATAGTTTCGTCATGTCTGTCCGTTTGGCTGTCCGTCCGTCTGTCCGAGACTTACGAGTAGCTCAGAGACTATTAATGCTATCAAGTTGTAATTTGGTATAGATATACATATTAATTACGCGGATAGAAATGTAGAATAAAATAATGAAAAAAAAATTTTTTAGGGCGGTTCCCCTACGGCTAAAGAGGGGATGATTTTTTTTTATCTCGATTATACCATCGTGTGGGGTATCATTTGATAGGTTTTTCAAAAATATTATGAGTATGTGAGCATTATATTTTAATTTAGGGATCCGTTTGTGAAATATTTGACTTTAAAGTGTAAAATTTTGTTAATGTGGTGAAAATACCTTCGCATACCGCTTCACTTCTCGACAGTCGAGCAGTGAAGCGGCATGTGGGACTTGGACCCACTAAAAACACCCCGGTGCCTCTACATACCAACACTGAAGAGGTGGGAACGGTGGAGTTACCACCAATCTTCCACACTCTCCAGCCACGGCAGTGACCTTCAAATGTCACCCTGCATCGAGTATAATTACTTCGCCTGCCTTAAATAATAGCCTCTTAAAAACGCGGACGATGGACCGATTACCAGGTCCATCGCCAGCCATTATCAAGGGGGCATAAGATGGGCATAGGCCCTTCTTCTCCGGCCCGGCCAACAGAGCTTCTCGTTGTTGCTCTGCCTCTTCTTTCTTTGGCATTATAGTCTCGCTGAATATCTATGCTTTATTGTGATCTAGGGCGCGATTTTCTTCGCCATAAAAAGCCCCAGAAAGAATTTTTGCCTCTAGATCCCATGGCAAGGACCCAACAAGAATACAAGTAGCGTCTGCAGAAACTGTGCGATATCCTCGTATTGTACAGATAGCCCTTTGGGGTCTACGCAACAACATTATGCTCTCCTTTTTTAAATCATCTGCGCATATTGGGACTCCATATAATGCCATCGACCGTACGACACCAGTATGAGGCGTCGCGCGGGTGTATTGGGTCCTATTAGGCAGTATCCTGGACGATGCAGATGCCGATTTCAAGAGTTTCGGAGCCATATTCTTGAACTGATCGGAGAACTTCCATTTGGCATCCAGGATTAGGCTTCATAGTTCTATATAGGGTTCATTCAGGTGAGGTACTTCATAGTTCCACCAATAGCGATATTGACCCCACCTACCACTATGCTCGCATTTTCTGGCGGTGCATGTCTAGGATGACAAAAACATAGGGCATGGGATGCGGAACGCCACATGACATTTCCCAGCATCGCCATCCGTCTTTCCCTGGGTACTCGACGTGCCTTTCTGACAAGTAGGAGTCCACAATGCACAGCACACTCTACATGCACACCCTAGTAAACAGCTCTTAGGAGATGCAGTCGAGAACTGGCTTCCGTCGGCGGAACATTCTCTAGCTTTCAGTCTTTTTTAGAGAACAGCGCACTTGCGGATTTGGGATAGGAAATGGAATTAAATAAATGGAAAACAAAGTGGACTATTGCACCAGTTGCTGCTACCGCTTGTCGTGAACTGATTCGGTGCAAGCCACGGTGCGGTGTTAGGTGCAGCTGTCAAAATTCAATTAAAATGAACCAAATTATGCCACTGTGGTGGAAAATGTCGGTAATATAATAAAATAATTGGTCAAGTCCGTATCGGACCACCATTGTAGAGTTCCGAAGGTGCCTGCCTGCCTACTCTGTACAAATGTGGATACATCAACTCAAATTAACTCCCAGCTTTATTTAACTAATGACTATAATACAATGAATATATACCGTACCATCATATTCAATGAAATATGTTCCTACAAATATTTTTCATACTAAAATCGATTTTGTAAGTTTATCGTCTATTACTAGTTAAAGTGTAAAGCCTACATAATAGTGTTTTCCTTTTAAATTCATTATCTTTACTACGTATCATGACTTTTTCCCGTATCCACCGACAACTATTTTCCTATTCGAAAGGGGGGACACTTGACTCTTAACAAAATTTTGCACTTTAAAGTCAAATATTTCACAAACGGTACCCTAAATCAAAATATGATGTTCACACACTCATAATGTTTTTGAAAAACCTATCAAATGATACCCCACACGATGGTATAATCGAGATAAAAAAAAATCATCCCCTCTTTAGCCGTAGGGGAACCGCACTAAAAAAAATTTTTTTCATGATTTTATTCTACATTTCTATCCGCGTAATTAATATGTATATCTATACCAAATTACAACTTGATAGCATTAATAGTCTCTGAGCTAAGTCTCGGACAGAGGGACGGACAGCCAAACGGACAGACATGACGAAACTATAAGGGTTCCATGTTTACTTCGGAACCCTAAAAATACCATTATTTATTCATCAGACCATAAGAGACAGTCAATAACTGAGTAAAGTACATATTCTGTATATTTTGCATATAAAACCAATTCAATATGTCAACAAAAGGATGAGAAACTAGACTACTGTAAAAGTTCCTAGGCACCGCCGCGTACCATGTCCGATTTTTTTCAGAAACATCTATGATAACTTTATATATTAAAGTATATATTTTTTAAAAGCTAAATAAATATCCTTTAATATAGTATTTTTTTATTTGCACAAAATTCAGGATTTTAAAAAATATTGACAGTTGAATAAAAAAATAACAAACCGATTTTGATATTTTCGTCAATATTTTCCTTTTTTTTCTAATAAACTATATACTAAATGTCTCAAAAATGAATTCCTCATGCCTGATTTACTAGAAAATGACACCAAACTCGAGGTGGTAGGTAAATAGAAGCTGATATGATTTTTTAACTAAAGCGCGGCGGCGTGTACCTTTGAATGCCCCCCCTACCTACCCACCAGGGGGGGGTGGAAGGCTACCGGGCTAAATTAGCTTAACTTCATGTATATAACACCTGTGCCAAGTGAATTCTTCCGATACCAAAATTTGCAGGTTCCATACATTGGATGACACTACTTCCCGGGCTAGGTATAATCAACACTACACACTTGTTTGGCTAGAGTGTTACAAAGTTCCCAACAAACTATTCAGTTTGTTGATACGTCTTGATACGTCTAGTGATGCAGACCTCGACAGATTATTATAAAATCTTTTATAAGATGATATATTTTATTCGCGTGAATACAAACATAGTTTTGAATACTTATATGATGCACTTTGACCAGATTGCGGACCTCCTTAAAAAGAGAGATATTAGGAGCACCCATAACCGGCGAGCATGTATAAAGACAGTTATGAGTGTAGAGGAAGCGAAAGAGATCTGTAAGGATCGTAGCAAGTGAAAATCACTAGTCTCTGCCATGGGAAAAACGCGTGATAATATGTACGTATGTGTGTACAGTCAGGGCCGATATTCCTGACCCTCCTGAGATAGGATTCGGATATCTGCCCCCGACTGTACACGATAATAATTATAGTTAATTTGTATACTTACTAAACTAGTAGTTCGCCGCGAACTTAGACCTCGCGATTATTACTCGCGTTTTTATTGATATACTCTGATTTCGACTTTTCTAACATAATTCAGTTTCCTAAATAAAATCTAGATGGCGTTATCCAAAGTTAGAACACGCTATGGTTTCGTTTGCTAGATAATCGCGGACGTTTTTATTAATATTTCAAAAACTACTGAACCGATTTTGATGCCCAACGAACTTGAAAATTCTATTGATATTTCCTACATGCCTACCAAATTTCATCAAAATCGGACCATCGGTTCGGCAGTTATCGCGGTACAAACATACATACATACATACATACATACATACATACATACATACATACATACATACAAACAATGTGTTTCGCCCCCAACTCGATTTAGAGATCTTCGCTCGCTTCGCTCGCTCGGTCAATGAATACAAGTAAAATGGAAATTCTCTTTTATATTTTTTTATAGAAAGAAGATTAAATTTATGGACGCGAAAAGGGCAGGCATTTGCGTAGCTGTGAAACTCTACAGGCTATTAAAAAATTAATTATATTATTTTTTTTCTCGTGGGTGCTCAGCAACAATTAATTGAATTTCGTGGACGCTGCCACCCACATAGTCGGCGCTTAACGAAAATAACTGAAGTTTCATATAACTGTTTTCTGATCCAAGAAAGTCTCCTACAGTCTTGGGAGCATAGAACTGAAGTTACAAGTAACAATTAACTAGAACATAATGCAACGAGAAAACTAACTAACACGTCGAGATTGCGAACAGACAACATTGTTAAAACTATTACTTTAACGGTTTAATCAAACTTTGTCTACAAGATGTTCTTGTAGTTATTCAAATGAAACCTAGTCTTGAAATGTCATTCCGAACATGTTTAAACTTGGTTTGTATTATGCTATTCTGCTTATATCGTGTAAAGGTAACTACAAAGTAACTACCTTGTCTTTTATCTTTTAATTTAGTTTTCATCATAAAATTAGAAGAAAATATTTTGATTTTCGATATTTTATAAATGTTTTTATGACAACAATCAATGAAAAAATTATGATATACTTTTCTACCTACTTTAAAACCAACAAATTCAGAGCTCATAAATATGGAATGATTTATTCTGCTCCTTTTAAAAACATAAAATTGCAGTCATAATAAAAAAATATATATATAAGAGTAAATTAGAATAAACATTATGTCTAATTAAAAATTAAATCGTAGTCAACATTTAATGAACTCTCATTTTTTTACAACGAGTAAAATCTATTAGCTTTGCACAGCAGTCGTCATGTTGAATAAATTTCGAAAAACTTAATTTATTATATAATTGAGTAATTATCTTGTAACTGCTTGAAATAAAAAAATACAGATTGTTTTAGCAGTCTTTAAACGAGTCACCATTTTACAATTTAAACGTCCATTTTCTCCGCACTTCCAAGGAAACGATCCATTGTCTTCGCTAGAAATCTGTCGGATTACTTGGCAGGGATTTTGCTTCAGTTTGTAGAGAAAAGTCATTTCAACTATATGTAACTTTAGATGGCTGGCATGTATCGATAAATCCAAAGACTAGAAAGGTTTAGATTGTAGAGTGGCAAAAATTCATGATCGTTTTCAATTTGATTTCGAAAACGGGAATTTATGTATTTATATGGTTCTTATCTAACTTGTACCATGATGGGCCTCGTTCATGACTGAGAGTGATTTTGAAATTATTAACACCAAGTTAAGCTAGGTGCTTCGAGCAGCAAGGACATCGGTGCGAGGAATCCGTGTTGCTCTATACCTAGGCGTCATATTTTCACTTTCATAGAAGAAATATATGCATCAAGATGATGATGGTGATGTATTCCTGGCCGGTTTCGGCCTCAGCGACTGTTTCCCTTAATTGTTTGGGTTGCTCCTGAAATTTGCTCTGTAATGGCTAGTATAGCCCAGCTTGTTGACAAATGTGCGACAACATAGTGCACACGTCAGGACCCCGTTAACGAAATTGTAATTATAGACTGCAGATGGTTTAGCTTTAAGCTCGTCGCGTTGCCGGTCTTCTCCAGCCACTCTGTTGGCTTCGTACTTCACTACACTATCATTAACCAATCGGCGCCACTCGTCACATCGTCGATCCACCAGCCTCTCCTAGCGGCTGATGTTAATTCCGAAATTCTTTATATGTCGCTTTTGGACATCGTTATATCTGAGGAATTGCCCTCCTTGCAAGCGCTTTCCTTGTGTCAGTTCTGAATACAAAACGCGCTTTACAAGTCTCACATCTGGCATCCGGCTGGCATGACATGTCCTAACCACCGCAGTTGCCGCATGGTAAGATATGCCTGTATGCCTCCAATGTTACGACGCCTTAATACTTCAGTGTTTAGTACCTTATCTTGCCATTTTTCCGTTCCGCGCGCGAAGTTCTTTTTGCTCGAAGTGACAAATAGATGATTTGTTGAACTTTTCGTTGGAGTCGTTTCTATATTTTAAAGAAAACTAGAAAAAGTTACACTAGAAAAACTGCTGATTCATTTTACTTAACGCTGTGAAAGTGTTGAAAGTTTCCAGAAAGGTGCTTACTGGCGGAGTTTAAAGAAGTTTCATTAAAAGTTCATTTCATTATAGGAAGAGTTGCTCGTTCCAATAGAGGAAATTACGAATGAATAAATAAGGGATAAAAAGCACCGTATCATTTTCTATCCATGTAACAAATTTCATAAAAATCCGTGCATTTTGCGTGATTTATAACAAAAATCATAAATTAGAAAGTACTTCAGTCACTTTCTCACAACGTATGTCCAGGCAGAGAAAGGATCAGCTTATTGTTGATTAGTACAATCAAGTGCAGAGACCCTGACCCTAATACCTGCACTCGGGATGACCTGATGGTAGCCACTGATGAGGCTGCGAAAGTGGCAGAACACTTTTCGGGTAAAATTTTAATGGATAGTTGGAGTGGCATCGACAAGCCAAGAAGAAGTAGCTGCAGAGAAACTTGACCTCTCCTGGAATAGGATTCGTTGAAATAGGTCAGGTGACTGTACCTTCTGTATGTGTTGCTTCCAGCGTGGCAGCATTGTTTATCAGTAGGTACCTTCTGTATGTGTTGCTACTCCGTGAACTCGCAGAGGATGTCGAGCCCATTCTTCTTGACGGTGCAGCTGCATGGCGTGATGGTGTTGGGCGCGGGGCACTGCTGCGGACCCTGCGGGTGCGCTGGCCGAGCCAGCCGCACGCAGCCCGCCGCCAGGAGCAGCCAGCGCGGCAGCATTGTTGATCAGTACCTTCTGTATATATTGCTGCTCCATGAACTCGCAGAGGATGTCGAGCCCGTACTTTTTAACTATGCAGCTGCAGGGCGTGATAGTGGCGGGCGCAGGGCACTGCTGCGGACCCTGCGGGTACGCCGGCCGGGCCAGCTGCATGCAGCCTGCCGCTAGGAGCAGCCAGCGCGGCAGCATTGTTGATCAGTACCTTCTGTATGTGTTGTTGCTCCGTGAACTCGCAGAGGATATCGAGCCCGTTCTTCTTGACGGTGCAGCTGCAGGGCGTGATGGTGTTGGGCGCGGGGCACTGCTGCGGACCCTGCGGGTGCGCCGGCCGGGCCAGCAGCACGCAGCCCGCCGCCAGAAGCAGCCAGCGCGGCAGCATTCTTGTTTTCCTGCCAAATTTAAATTGTATTTGCCATATTATCTTATATTATTATTTTATACGTAGGGTAAGGTAGGTATATTTACTACATTGGTTTCTAGCATTGTATGGCTGCCAAGCCGCACTGCCCAAAGCGAGTGTTTTTTTGAACTTTCGAGTGTAAGCACTAGGTACCTTTTCTTCTTTTGACAAATAATTAAATATATTTGTAAATTATGTAACTACAGTACAATAGTGAGCAAAAGTTACCCAGTAAATACCACGAACTACCACGTTACACCCACACAAAACTTAATTCACCAAAACTTGGTAAATCTATATCGTGTTAAATAATATAAATTTGAATAAAGTTAGTAGCTACATACAATGAACAGAATAGCCGATTGTTATCCGTACAATAGTCCAGCGCAAAGGGGTAAGTGTAACGCTTAGTCATCCACATAATTCATCACAGGTGCTATTCATGCAACGTTATTGCACTGGGATTATCTAAGTAATGCACTGAAGGCTGTACGAGCCTACTGGCTCATATGATTGAACCTCAAAGACTTCGAAATTGAATATTTGTACAAGTAAGGCATGTTACATCTCAATTAATTCTCACGATATTAGAAAAAAAATTGGTCAAGTGTGAGTTGAACTCACTTATGAACTTAAATGGAAAACCCCTATGCAAAATTTTGTTTCGGCTGTACATTGAATATGTTAGTCAGTGAGTAAACAGTGCCCTATTTTAAATAGATCAAATTCAGAAATATGGTTTTTTTTTAAATTCAGGGAGCGTTTTTAATTTTCAGTATCTTGACAAAGTCAATCTAATAACGCAGAAAAGGGTCTGACAATTTATTAAAAGGCCAGCGAAAATTAACTCGGATTTATTGAACCTTTTTGCTTTCGTTGTTCGTAAATATAATGTTTGCGCACATTATGAAAGCGACACGGCCGCTTATGGAATTAATTTATCTTATGCTTATGCAGTACTTGTTTATTAATGCAAATAAATTACCATAATATAAACGGGAGCGCTCGCAAAAATTGTTAAGTAAGGAAAAGATAATTTTGTGAGAAATTTTATTCTTTTTCCGTTTTTAGTTACTGCTTTTGTATTTCGCTTTAATTAGGGCTGTACTATACCACAAAAAGACAGGAGTTGTTACAACATTTTCAACCGACTTCCCAAAAAAGGAGGAGGTTATATGTTTCGATGTATGTATGTTTTTTTTTTATGTATGTTCGCCGATTTCTCCGCCTACAGTGGACTGATTTCCGAAATTGTTTTTTTATTCGTAATGATATATACCCAAGTTGGTCCCATTTTAACCACGTCAGAATCTGTTCGGCAATTTTAAAGATACCTAACAAAATAAAAAAATACCAACATTGCATTATAGAGCAAAAGCCCGCGATAGCATGCCCTTCCTTATTTTATTAAAACTAAAGATTTTCTGTGTATGTTCCAAACATTTAGTGACTATAAAAGTTGGATCATGATTACTTAGGCAGATTATTTGTAGCAATAACATTTAAAGTGGTAACTCAATTTCCTTAAAGTAAAGATTTTTAAAGATTTTATTCCTAATAATATAAGAAATCATGCCATCCATTATCAGGCAATTGGTGCAGATATAAACCCCTGCTAGACATTGTAACTTTACTAAATTATTTGTTTTATTATAAAAGCTGAATTTGTTATTTATAAAAGCTGAATTTTTGTTTTATTATAAAAGCTGAATTTAATATGTATTACTTTGGAAGGCCCCAAGGGTCCTTTTTATACCTATAAAAATCATCCTTGCTATCCATATTACCTGCATAAGCAACTAAGATCCAAACTTCATACCTAGTCGCTAATATTTTTTACTCGTATATACCACGCAGAGAAATATTCAGCATTTTTAAAATAAGGAAGGTTTGGTCGTCGCGTGCTCACGGTCTATTTATGTGCCAAAAATAATAGACAATTTGACATGTTCTGACATTTCAAATCAAACTGACATAAAAAGTTTCGAATTCTTAATTCTTTATTTTCGGCCACCAGTGAAAGAAAAGTTTAAGTTTCTATTAAAGAAAATGAAAAGGTGTAGAAGCACTAAAAATGATAAAATAAAACTTTTTTCCAAAAAAGTGAACCGACTTCCATAATAAAACTTAAAATCATGAAATAACAATAAAGAAAAATGTATTAGCATGCTACCTACTGAATGAGGTGAAGTCGGTGCCAAATTTAATATTAAATAATATAAATTAACATTAGAAACATGTAGGTACATATACAAAATGCCTAGCTAAACAATTACATAGTCCTGCACTTGGCACCGACTTCACCTCATTCAGTAGGTAGCATGCTAATACATTTTTCTTTATTGTTATTTCATGATTTTAAGTTTTATTATGGAAGTCGGTTCACTTTTTTGGAAAAAAGTTTTATATTTAAAAAATATATGTGTTTATTGACGTTTCACTGTTTATTTTTGAGTTGATGTTTTCGATTGTATTTAAATTATTCTTTATTCCAATTTTGTTGGAAAATGTCTAGTAGCAGGAAATACTTTTTAAGGTAATAATAATTTCAAGTTGACCTTGATTATACACAAAAAAATAATAATGACTAAATTGAAAATAGCTATCAATTAAATTAATGTTAATAGGTAGGTACTAACTGTTACATTATTAACACTACAGTTGCCAGAATATATAAATTCCTAAAACGAGATGGTTATAAGTAGAAATTATATTTGAGAGTATAACACCCAATCCGTACAGTCAGAAAGAAAATGAAATAAAAAATTTCCATTGAAATTACGTCTGAATAGGATAAGCCACAAATCCCCGGTTTCCTCGTCACGTTCTTAAAGGTACATTTATAAGGGCTCTAACACACAAAAGCTCTAAAAAATTCGATATTATCAAAGGTGCTACTTGCTTATTTCAGACAGTTAAAATAAGAATATAAAAAAGAAAATAAGTGATTCTGATTCTATTCTTTTCGTTATTTACGGTGGAGGCTAGAGGTATGTTGCTGTTATGGCCCGAGGTCCGATTGACAGCAGTCCCCGAGCGACCTCTTCTCAACAGAAACTCTTGCGATATTATCTATGCTGGCCTGGGAGCGAAGAAAAAGAAATAGAATATGTGCTTTTCTTCCCGCGCAGTTTGAAAACATCTATTTCCTTAAATTCTCCCTCAATCAATCGAATAAAGGGCTTTTAGCTCTATTTCATAGGCTCATGGATCTCAACCACCAACAACCCCACTATCCATTTAAACGTAGCCTTCACGACTCATGGCTCTATCTACCTCATAATAAAGTCGCGATATTGTGTCCGTATTATCCACCGATAATAACACACTTGCGTGTAATAGAGCCCTAAGGGTATATTGTACTATTATTCTTTTATTGTGTCTGTATTATCCACCGATGATAATATCACACTCACCCAAAGGGCGATGGAGCGCGCTATGCTCGGAGTTTCCCTGCGTGATCGAATCAGAAATGAGGAGATTCGTAGGAGAACTAAAGTAACCGACATAGCCTGCAGAATCGCAAATCAGCTCGTAGAACAGATAGCCGTTGGGGCAGAAAAGTTCTCGAGTGGCGACCACGAACCGGAAAACGTAGTGTTGGCAGGCCTCCCACTCGGTGGTCCGACGACCTGGTGAAGGTCGCTGGCCCGGTCGTTGTGGAAATCCTTGGGGGAGGCCTTTGTCCAGCAGTGGACGTCTTTCGGCTGAGAGAAGAATATTGCACTTGCGTGTAGCGTAGCCCTAAGGGTGTATTGTACTACTAGTCTTATATTGTGTCTGTATTATCCACCGATATTGCACTTGCGTGTGGCGTAGCCCTAAGGGTGTATTGTTCTACTAGACTTATATTGTGTCTGTACTTTCCACCGATAATAACACACTTGCGTGTGGCGTAGCGGGGATGTATTGTATGTACTACTAGTCTTAAATAATCTGTGATCGCACTTACGTATGTGTTCGTGTCAGGTCGTCGGGCTATGGCGTGGTGGCAAGAGGTGTGGCGCTGTCATGGGGCACTAGGTCATGTTCACAGGAGTCCCCGAGCCGCCCTGGAAAGAAACATCGCATGTAGTTTCGGAATGAGAAATGGTTTTAATAAGCCACTTGATGGCTCATTCTTTATAGTTGTGGTTTATTTCTGTTCTGTGTTTTTTCTGGGTTGAATGCAAAACAGTACTAAATCACTTGTACTTTGTCGACGTTGTTGGGTTACTCTTGCTCTGGTAAATTTATAAAATTATTTGCTGTATTTGACAGATCTGATCTGATCCAAAGGCTTTCTCTGGCCATCCAGCGAGGCAATGCTGCTGGGGTTATGGGAACCTTTGGATCAGATATGAGATCGGATTTTATTTTTAATTAGGGTTATGCCTGTTTCTTTTTGTATAATTTTAATTATTTTTTAATAAATAAACATTTGACAGAGATAAATAGTAATTATTGACATCCAAATAGGAGTCCTAAAAGAAATCTATATTTACTTTCCGAGGTCCAAAAGTCAAAAAAGGGTCATAAAATTCTTGTGTTATCAATATTTACTTATATATAAAATTCTTCCGTTACTGACTTCTGACAACAACGAACAGCTAAAACTACTGGGCGTAGGAAGCTGAAATTTGGCATGTAGGTTCCTTAGAGAGTGTAAGGGAGCACTAAGAAAGGATTTCCTGAAATTCACACGGGAACAAAGTCCCGGTCCGAGCTAGTGTTAATAATAACACTCAATTGAATTAAAGTACATGAACCTGTGGTGTGGCCCTAGAATAGCACCAACCCATCTCTTCCCGTGGGTGTCGTAAGAGGCGACTAAGGGATCTAAAAAAAAAAAAAAAAAAAACACCGGAGGATGGGCAGCAGCATCTTTCCGCGTACTATGACATCACACTGCGATCGCCAACCCGCCTGCCAAGCGTGGCGATTACGGCAAAACCCCCCTATGGTTGATACACCCACAACACGGCCCCTAGTCCCCGGCGGCCCCGCTATCCCGGACTCTGGTAGCGGTCACGGTAACGGCGGGGCAGGGGGTGCTAAGAATCCCCGGCAGATGCCAGGCTACCAACCCCGACGACCGACGACCTGGTGAAGGTCGCGGGTTGCGCATGGATGCGGGCAGCGCAGGACCGGTCGTTGTGGAAATCCTTGGGGGAGGCCTTTGTCCAGCAGTGGACGTCTTTCGGCTGAGAGAGACATGAACCAACCGTTACGTTAACGTTAGTAGACTATATCATTCGATTTGAGACGAAATTAACCCGGCGGGAGTGTGGTGGCAAAAAGTTACTTTAACAATGTGGTGGGGTGTGACATACCCAAAATTAAAATAGCATATATAATAAGTTTTTCAGTGAAATTATATAAAATGACTGCTTTATATTGTAAATGGGTTTAATGCAAATGTATTTAAAATAAAAAAGAATAAAATGGTGAACATTTTTATTAATAATAGTTATACAATCTAAGGCACTCGTTTTTGGAAACAAAAATAACTATCCTCTCTTTTAACCTTGACTAATATTATAAAATTTAAGAAAACAAAAACAAAATTCGTGGACTTAAAAAAACATGAGATCTTTAATCACAATAAAATAAAAAAACTCGGAAAATGGTTGAGAAACATATAAGGAACTTGAATCAAAGTCAGTACAAGTTTTGCATGAAAAAATAGCATGTTCCAGGCATAAGGCTTTTAATATTATCGTCAGAATCCCATTTGCTGCTGCTCTCCACATCGCTGACATATATTTCCTGTGTGTCAGATTGGTGTTCATCTTCACTGCAATGATCAGGTGCTTCTGATGCGCTTGATTCATCCGAAGATTGCTCTAGAACTTCTTCCAGCAATGATCTAAGTCGTTCTTCTGCCCTTTCCGCTGACATTGTTATTTATAACCTAAAAACAAAGAGAAGATTAGTTAACATTACTATTGCTTTGTGTTATCTATTTTTTTATACATAAAAGCGCAGTTTTAGGTAATTTAAACATCAACAAAAAACAAAACAACAATTAAAAAAAAATCAATATACGAACACTTACTATGTGGTGGGGTGTGACATGCCCCACTGACGTTTACACGCGTGTATTCCGAATGCCAGCCAGCGCAACACTGCGATCACACCACGTTCTCCTCCCGCACCCCTCTATCTCCAGCTACACGGAACTGTTTAAATCTATCTTAAAAAAATAAAAAGATACACGATTGTAAACAGTGTCTGGGGTCTGTCACACCCCACCACACTCTCGCCGGGTTAAATCAAGGGAGCACTTCGTTATCCTTAGGGAAATTTAAAAAACTCGTATTCGATTATACCTACCTAAGGGCCTTCTTTCGCAACGCGGTGAAAGTTAAGAGGTTTTCAAGGTCGCATGCGAAAAATGTCCTATGACTTACTTTTACTAAAACAGAATATACTCACTCTGTATTCTGTAGCTAGCTGCAATCGAGAATACTAAATAATAAACTACCGAGGGATCCACACCCGAATTTCGGGATAAAAAATAGCCTATGTGCTATTCCCGGAATTTTTCTACTCGTGTACCATATTTCGTCGAAATCCGACCTATAGATATCGCGATTGAGTAACAAACATCCAAACATTTTCATTTATTAGTAATATTAGTGGAGTTGCTCTTTATGAAGTTTGAATGTTATATAAGTATCAATCTGAAGTGCTCAATACGTAACTTAATAAATAAATCAGACAAGCCATTTTGATACATTGTAATGTTAACTTTATTATTTCCTTTAATAGTAGATTATTAACCAAGGGCTGTATGACATCAATTGCATACGAGGTTTTTAATTAACCCGAGTATGCAATTGATGCTTACGCCCGAGATAAATACTCTGCTTTACATATCGACTGTGAGGTAAGTAAACAACAAGACAGCAGGTTTCAATGAATATTTATTGAGAAGAAAAAAATGTGTATTTAATTAAAATAAATTGTCTAGATTCCGATTCGAGTAATTATTCGATACCGAGAAAAAAAATATTATCTTTTTAAAAAAATTCTTCGTGCAGTATGAGTATGACAGTTCTTTTTTCAAATTCCAAAACCTATGCTGTAATAATAGTCATACATCCCGGCATTCAGGGGTGTAAGGGTGTACTTACAGAGCAAGAGATATGTAAAATATTTATTATTTCCTTAAATACATGTGCACACTTAAACTATTTATCGTATCTCATGTAAAAGGTTTGAAGATTTCGGTATTCGTAATTTAATGAAAAGCTTTCTGAAATAAAACTTAATAAAACCTATTTTCCCATAGATTCCAAGGAATCAGAAGAAAGGCATCAGAGAGCCCACTATTTAGCAGTCAGCTAAGCGTGGCCTTCGAGTCTCACGACTCTTGGCTCTGTCTACCCCGTTAGGGATAAAGACGTGATTCTATGTATTTCCAAGGAGATTGCACGTGCCATAAACTAATAATCTACAAATGCAAGACGTAAAGTCTGGCTCACCTAATGGCATGGAGAAATACACATGTTACTACTAAGTTATGTTGACCTGCCTTCCTGTCGTAAAAGTAAATGGAAAACAACGTTTGCATATGACTGCGAAACCCAGAACTCGGAATATAATGAGGGATTTTCCGAGACACAATTTAAAAAAATAATAGTTCCATATGACTTCGCTTAAGTAAAGGCGAGAGAAAAAGTTCCATACAAAAAGCAAAAATTCACGGGATTGGCTTTTTTTTAAAAATAAAACTTAGTAAAAAACATCTAAAAGTATCAATATTGTGATTTGTGCAACTGTCAAACTGTTAGGTGATTTTTTTTATGCCTCTGGTTGACAGGAAAAAGCGCACCATATAGGTTCAGCCATTATTACGACTCTGCTTTCATAAAACGCTATCTGTTGAGACTTTGTAATACTATTTATTTTTTCTTAATTAGCTGTCAGAAAAATCGCTCATTATAATAGATGTTGCATAGAAGGCGCATCGGATTAAATATACAGGGTTACTGGTACATCGACCTACATCCAGTGAGAGGTGTTAGTATTGGTCAAAATGGTCAAAACAAACTTTTTTCATCCCCTATTGCCTTGTCCAAATGTTAACAGTTTCAGAGTTTTTTGACATAATAGGTGTTTAAAAATAAAAAATCACTTTTACGTAGATTTTATCTTGTTTTTCTTTTTACTCAATAGAATTTAATTTTCGTTCAAGTGGAAATTTCAATTACATATTGCTGTGTATGTAACACACTTTTTTTGAAATCTTAGAGCAACTATAACTTTTTTAAATGTAAAAAATAGCAGATGCCACTTCTAATTGCAGTATTATTTTGAATTCTATTCTACAAAGTAATTTAATAACTACATAAGGTACTTAGCGATGTCCTACTTCAACGGAACATTGATTGTTACAGTTTCATTTAGTTGATGTGTCTTTGCCATTTTACAAATTGGTCCACTTTTGAAATAGGTATTTTACGGACTACCCGTTTGTAGAAGTGGCAATGAAAGTAAAATAAATTTAATAGGTAGAGTGAAATGCGATAACAAAAGTAATTAGTTAAATCGGACAGATCGTTTTTAAATAACGACTACTACCCTTTGTTTCATACTTATGTACTAAGTCTGAAAATAATAACTTAAAATTTTATTATGTTCATCTTTATGTGTAACCTTTCTTATTTCTTCTTTCTTATCGAGTTGTAAACGAGCACTGGTCTTAAAATGTTTACAAGTCTCCAAATTGTCGTCTTATATGACTTTACGACCACCGCCATATAACGGCAGTGCGTACACATAATAATAAACTAAACAGCCAGTTCACTAGCTGGTTCAGGTTTCATCACGATGTTTTGGTCTATGAAAACTGTGACGTCCTACGGCAAGGTTACGTGCCCCGTCCACCGCACGTAACTGTACATCGCAACCAGGTATCCTGATGTTCCACCGTAATCACCAGGACAATGAGTGTGTCCGGACACACGTCCGTCCACCACAACGTATCGTATCAGAATGCGCAGTGCGCACTGACACATCCCCACACCACCGGCCAGTGGTGGGGGCGACGTATACAACACTATACGTCACACCTCTCCTTTTTATAATTTTGATAAATACAAAGAGGTAGTATGACTGCGAGTGAATCTGATAGATATCGACAAAGAATCTATATGCTTATCTCGATAATTTACTTTTCGCTACTTTCCATTCCGAAATATAAATGTAGGTCCAAGAGGTAAGTAGTTTCCAATTTAGATATTTTCCAAATTAACCGAAAACTCCAATTTCATAAACTTTACTATGAAGATGTATCATGTGCGTAATCGTACAATAATTTGAATTAAAGTAGCAGATGCCCCACAATCCCCTCTTTTGTTAATATTTGATTTGAAAAACAAATGTTTTTTTTTTTTTTTTTTACCAATTCAGTATCCAGTTTGACAACTACATGTATTGTATGCAGCATTATTGCAAATAAAATAATATGAATGAATCACATTTTATTAAATTGGGGTTAAATAAGAATTCTGTTCTGTAATACTAAATTTTTTTAGCAGATGTAATCATTTAGATTACAAAACGCATTTAGTTTTTTTTTTTCCTACTAACTTTAAATCTGGACTAATTCGAATTATTTTCAAATTCGACTCGATTTCAAATTGTGTGATATTTTGCATAGTGACTGGTGGCTTAAATAAACAAGTATTTATTTAAATTTGTATGCCAGATCGTGCAGAATGAACGACTTTATTTTGTTTGTAATAGCTTTATGTTCTTGACTTACCATGACTGGACGCAGCATGGAGCTGAGCGAAGTTCTACTCAGACGAAAGGTCAATGTATGTTGCATTCAAGAAACTAAATGGAAGGGGTCGAAAGCTCGTAACATCGGAAACGGGTATAAACTCATCTACCATGGGACAAACACCAAACAAAATGGCGTTGGCCTTGTGATCGATAGCACTTTACAAGATCGAATCGTGGAAGTCAAGCGCGTTAGCGACCGTATCATGGCAATGAAACTTGCACTCGACCATCAGCCATGTATGAATGTGGTATCAGCTTATGCACCACAGGTCGGATGTAGTGAGGCGGACAAGCAGACTTTTTGGGAAAATCTACACGACCTGATGCAGTCATACCCTCTAGATGAGATCAATTATATCGGCGGAGATCTCAATGGACATGTTGGTGCAACGTCGCCAAGTCATGAGAGAGTGCATGGGGGGCAGGGTCATGGGACCCAAAACCCTGAGGGTTTGAGCATTCTAGATTTTGCGATTACTCACGATATGGCCATAATCAACACATTCTTCGCCAAGCCAGAAAAACATAAAATCACCTATAAGAGTGGAGGATCCGAAACACAGATTGATTACATCCTGGCCAACCGTGCTAAGCTTGGTACATTCAAGGATTGCAAGGTGATTCCTGGAGAGCCACTCACAGCACAACATCGATTGCTGGTTGCTGACTTCTCTATACCAAAACCAATAAAAGTCCACAAGGAAACGATGCCCAAAATTCGCTGGCATAGGCTGCCTTTGCTAAATGGAGACCAACTTATTGAAAGTATAAAACAATATCTTGCAGAACAAACGGATACAGATTTCTGCACAGCTCATATAATGTGGAAAAATTTCCATAGCCATTGCATGAAAAAGGCAGCTGAACTGTTAGGAATCTCCAAAGGCCCACTGAAAACCAACAAAACAGCAAAATGGTGGCAATCTGACGTAAAGGAAAAAGTGCAGACCAAAAAGACCCTTTTTAAGACGTGGCAACAAAGTGGTAGCGACGAAGATCGCGATAACTACCGCACTGCTAAAAAAGAGGCTAAACGAGAAGTTGCCTGTGCTAGAGCGCGCTCCGATGATGATCTATACTATAGGCTAGAGAATGCTAAAGACGACAGGGAACTATTTAGAATTGCGAGACAAAGACATGCCAACAACAAGGACGTACGCACTACTAAGTACATCAAATCTAGAGACGGACAGTTACTCACGTCAAACGGTAAAATAAATGAAAGATGGCATGAATACTACTCGCAGCTCCTTAATGAGACGTACCCTTCCGAGGATCCAGTCCCATTACCAGCGGTGGAGGGACCTATGGAGGAGATCAGCAAGGATGAAGTGAAAACAGCCATTATGAAGATGGCCAATAACAAGGCAACAGGACCAGACGAAATACCCGCGGAATTGTGGAAACGTCTAGGAGATAGTGGAGTAGTCTTCCTAACAAAGCTCTTCAACAGAATTTTGATCGATGGAATACCTGAAGACTGGAGGAAAAGCTATTTAGTTCCATTCTACAAAAATAAAGGTGACATCAGGCTTTGTCAAAATTACCGGGCGATCAAGCTTATATCTCACTCCTTAAAGATATGGGAAAGAGTCATCAACAACAGACTCCTAAATCTAACAACTGTATCCGAGAACCAATGTGGTTTTGTGGCAGGGCAATCAACAACGGACGCACTTCATAGCCTAAGAATTCTGTTGGAGAAAAGGAGAGATGCAAAAAAAGACGCACATTTGGCCTTTATCGACCTTGAAAAGGCTTTCGACCGGGTACCGCGACAACTTATTTGGCATGCATTAAGATCACATAAAGTGCCAGAATGCTACATCAACATAGTGGCTGATATGTACTCTAAAGTCACAACCAGGGTACGAAGCTCGGCAGGAACAAGCAGTGAATTTGAGGTGGGAGTGGGTGTACACCAAGGTTCGGCACTGAGTCCTCTACTATTCAATCTCGTGATGGATCACCTAACAGCCAGCATTCAGAGAGAGACACCTTGGGACCTACTATATGCCGATGACATTGTCCTAATAAGAGACAATCCTGAAGAACTTGAAGCTTCGCTTGAATGCTGGAGAACAGCCTTAGAGACTTCAGGATTGAGGATCAGTCGTGAGAAAACTGAGTACATGCAGTGTCGCTTTTCAAAAGTCGGTCAACGCCACTCTATCAAAATACAAGGCCAACAGCTAAACGAAGTTGAGCACTTTAAGTACCTGGGCTCTGTGGTCTCAAGCGACGGAACGATTGACGCCGATATAACCCACCGCATTAACACCGGGTGGATGAAATGGCGAGAATTATCGAGTGTGCTATGCGACAACAGAATGCCAGTTCGCGTCAAAGGGAAGGTCTACAAGACTGGGGTCCGGCCTGCTCTTATCTATGGTGCTGAATGCTGGCCCATAAAAAAAGTCCATACCACCAAGTTGCACACGACCGAAATGAAGATGCTGAGATGGGCGGGAGGTGTCAGTCTCTTAGACAAGGTCCGAAACAAGCACATCAGAGGGAGTTTCAGAGTCACGCCCATAGAAGATAAGTTATCTGAAACGCGTCTACGCTGGTATGGACACGTGATGAGAAGGCCGGAACACCACATGACCAGAAAAGTCCTCAACATAGACGCCGCCAGTAGAAGAAAACCAGGTCGACCCCTTCAAACCTGGATGTCCGTCATAAACAATGACCTAAAAAAAGCTCGAGCCGACACAGCGACGACCCAAAACCGCACCGCCTGGCGGAGAATGACGAGGAGAGCCGACCCCAAATGAAACGGGAGAAGGCTAGGCAAAGAGAGAGAGCTTTATGTTCTTGACTTCAGGATGTCTGACAAAATATATGAACTATTTGTATAAACCGAGAAAGAACTAAAGCATATTGTTCTTAATATAAAATGAGCTAATAGAATCTGTTTATGTGTAATCTTTTTTCTGCTGGCTCCATAGAATTTTATTATTTAATATTATATTTCCCAGTATAAAAGTACTTGCCAATATTGTGTATTGTTGTTGAGTAAAACTTAGCATCCAACGCTTCTGACTGCAATACAGAGTTGCAGAAGAAAATATATTGATAGCACGCGTTAACTCAGGTGGCACAAAGATCTTTATTGAGGGATTATTGATACTAGTTTAGAGTTCATTATTTATATTATATTAAGAATTTCAATAACTATTTTAATATCATAATAGTTATTATGCAAATGAAATCTATTTTTTTTTTCATCTTAACCTTGTAATAGAACAAGGCTATTTATGTATTCTATTCACCAAAGGTTAGTTTATTTCTAAAATATATCTTTGATCTTAGATTATACAGAGAATGTTATATAATGACAAAACGTCATATTTCTGACTATCTACTTTATTTTTATTCTGTATTGTTAACTTTTGTTGACTTCCTCGCTAGTAAGGAAGACATAGATGTTAAGTGATGTAGATATTCAAATTTTGCAAAGTATGTTACAAATGTTACAAACATTTACATGTTTAGTTGTACTTAATTGTGTATATTGCGGTACAATAAATTATTTTTCATTTTGTTTTTCATTTCAAAACTGCTAGAATATATACAACCTCCGACATGACATTGTCGGAGCTCCGGCTCCCCATCTAGAGCTATACTCGGTCACGCGATTGATCTTTTGTTAGATTGTGCTTATGAAAAGTACAACTCATTATCCAGTACCTGGATATCGTGAGAGCAACAGCCAAGTCCGAGAAGACTGATCCGTAATCTCGAGTCATGAATGAATAAGTAAATCTTAATCATCTATTATGACAGTACAAGTGTATTCTTCAAGAATACGAAGGTGTAGGGGCACATATTGTTAAATTGTTATAATACTTGTTTTATATTCTCCGTGGTGACTCAATTCAGTCGTCACCTCGCAGCGATCCATATCGCTTGTACCTATGTAAATAAATCTTTAGCCATGCTGCCATGAATTAGTAGTATTTGTGTTTACTACATTGTGCCTTCTATTTTGGTGTAAATTCCATAAACTTTGTTGGTAGGTACTCAATTGACAGTTAAAAATAAACTTTTACCAGTGAACTTTTGTCGGTGTATCCATTTTGCTCTTTCAATTAATTTAGGCTCTCACACCCAACAAACATATACACAGAGTCAGATATATTCTGTAGGAAATAACATTCAGTACCTACATAGTGTTTACACCGTGGCCTGCAAAGGTAAACGTAACTTTATGATCCCAATATAATACGTACACATTTAGCGTACTCATGTTCTGCAAGGTATTATACTTAAGTTAAATATTTAGATATTACTTAGTGAAGTAACTAAGTCAAAATTAAAGAATTTATTTATTTGTTTTTCATTTGAACATCAAAGGCAACACACCTCTAATTCATAATGATACTTAACTTTATAAATACCACGAAATTAAACCCAAAGAATTAGTAATGTGGTCGGTCACTGGTAATTTAGTACGCAACGGCGTCATTTATAAAACACTGAATTTCCCCTCTTCGTTCTAGCCAGCTGATCCTGACTTAGAGACTATATTCTTGGAGGCGAAAATTCCTTTTCAAAAATGAGCGGGCTAATCAAGTCCTGTTTATTTTTTCTTTTCTTTCGGGTACTTAGGTATAGCTAAAACTATGGCACAGATTCTATCAGGCATTGTGAAAACTGTGTTATTGTGCATTCAACACCGCTTACCATATATTTAGTAACTTAGTATACCACATATTAAGTAATGATGCTTAATTGTCGTTTATGTCGGCCTTTACTTTGCCAAGACTAGATAGATTAAAAGTATGTATTAGCTGTATCAGTATTAAATTGCAAATTGTCGATTGTCAACAAATGATACTATAATATGTACGGTGTCACCGTACAATATCGCTGCGGTCAGCAGTTTACGCAACAATTGTTTTTGAATCGGATTAGTACGCCATTATCATTACTTGTGTGTACTCGTTTTATTGTTATCAATTTGTCAATAAACGTCGTGAATTCGTACTCGGTTGTATAAAGTACATCAATCTTTTAATTTCAAAAATGTGTGATTAACAAATGACCATAAATTTATATTTCGCGAAATCATTTTTGCAGCCCAACAATTTAAAAGTGGTATTTGATACATTTGGGGCCATTTATACAATAGAAACTTGTTAGTACTTGTATCTTTAACAGTTGTTTCTTTTTATTACCGGTAATTACCGGTTGACCAAACTAAGTCACCCTACTACTTAATCTTAATCAATTGTTGCTTATTAGTACCAGCTGATCACCAAATCAGCCTACTACTTTATTAATCGTGTCTTGTTAATATCAGCTGACCAACACAAGTCTGCCTCATACTTAGATAATTGTTTCTTGTTAGTACCGGCTAACCAAACCAAGTCAGCTTACTACTTATTTGAATCAATTGTTTCTTGTTAGTACCAGCTGGTCTAACCAAGTCAGCTTACTACTTATTTTAATCTATTGTTTCTTGTTATCACCAGCGGACCCAACCAAGTCAACTTACCACTTATTTGAATCATTTGTTTCTTGTTAGTACCAGCTGATCTAACCAAGTCAGCTTACTACTTATTTGAATCTATTGTTTCTTATCACCAGCTGACCTAATAAAGTCAACTTATACTACTTATTTTAATCCGTTGTTTTTTATTAGTACCAGCTGATCTAACCAAGTCAGCTTACTACTTATTTTAATCTATTGTTTCTTGTTATCACCAGCTGACCCAACCAAGTCAACTGAATACTTATTTGAATCAATTATTTCTTGTTAATACCAGCTGACCTAACCAAGTCAGCTTATTATTCATTTTATTCAATTGTTTCTTGTTAGTACCAACTGGAATTTCCAGTTTACTACTTAATTTGTAAAAGCATGTACCTATTTGAATTAGTACCGACTGGCATTCCAGGTACTACTCAATTTGTAACGAAATTGATTATACTTGCATTTCCAGTTTAATACTCATTATGCAACAACATGTATTATTTTTAGTACCAAAAGGCATTTCCAGTTTATTACTTAATTTGTAACATGTATTTATTATCCGTAAGAACTGATATTTCCAGTTTACTACTAAATTTGTACACCATTTATTTTTATTTGTACCAACTGACATTTTCAGTTTACTATTCAATCTGTAAAACTTTTATTTCAAATAGTACTAACTTACGTACCAGTTAACTACTCAATATTTACGTATCCTTACTGATAACATCGTAACAACATATTTATCTATTTTTTTTTTTTTTTTTTAGTATATCGTCAACTCCGAGTTACCATCATCATTTTCTTTTGTTTAAGTCACAACGACAAAACCCAGGCGATAGTTAAATAAAACTATCATTTGATCATCATTATTTCTGTTACATAAATATTTTATTGGGTTACAATCTGTTGATTTGTCAACATTGGTCATTTCCAAAAATTGTTATTTCACCTTTTGGTCTAATAGCAGACAATAGACAATAGTCTCTACTTCTCATTTTCTTCTCATTTTGACGTTACCCTGGACGTTACACAGCACCGCCAAATTGTGCTACACACAAGAACTCTGTTTCTTACAACGTCAAACTGTACACAAACTAAACACAAGAACTTTTGGCTCATTCATTCCTTACAGCATTATTTAAAAACGTATATAACTTGATCGGGAATCGAACCCGTGATTCAGAGGAAATTCCCATTGTTGTGCCCAGAGGCCGTCAATTTGTAATGATGTTGGTTTGTAAAATCTATGGTTATGAGTCATGAGTCATCCACAACATAAAACGGATATCCAAAATCTACTGACCCGATTTAGCACTTTTATTCATTAAAGTCAGGTCAACAACATGTGCTATACATTGGTTGGTGTTTCTCCGCAGTTAACGGAAATTATTTGTCAGACATAATTAGTTTCTGTTGCGCAGCTTAGTAATGATCTAATTGCATTTAGAATTTACATGTGTCGTTCTTACAATGAACTTTATTTGGGTAAGCAATATTTTGTATAAAACTAATCTTTTCAAACAGAATTAATCGTTTCACTGACCGTCTCATCCACTGATTTACATTTTCTTCTACTTTGATACAATATTTTTTTATCCAACACACAAACACTATGCATATGAAACCATTCATTTTTTGTATTGTAGCACTTTGTTTTGTTAGCACTGTTGTTTACTAATGCTTATTATGTTTTTTGGGACATAATTTGACTCAAAACCTTTGTTTGTTATCTGTATTGTGTAAATCTTAATTTTAAACGAATAATTGATTAGCTGTGACATTTAGCCATGTATTTCATACCAGGGAAGGCTCACTACACTGGTAGATAATTAGTGTTATCATCATAATGCATTTACTTTGATTTATAGATGCAAATTAGTGTGAATGAATTGCATTCTTGATGATGTTACTTTTTATTTATCGAAATTAATAATAATACAAATGCATTTTATATCGTTTAGTCCCACACATAACCTTGTTAAGGTAGGTTTAAACAAAGTCATTCACAATAAATTTTACTTGTCAACTTTTATTTCAATTGTAGGTATTCTTTTTCAAAGAATATACCTTGTTTATAAATTTCACCGATTTACATAATTTGGTAAATATGCTTTTTGTCTGTCAAATTAACATGACTTTTCAGAGGTAGACGAAATTAAATTGAAAGTTTCTAATCAAAATAATTTAGATTTGAATATATATTTACTCTGAGCAAAATATCAATCAGTACTATGCATTTGTTTCTGTCTTTGTCGCCGGTCCGGCCTGAACTCGACATTAGTTACATACTTTTTGACATTGGAAAAATAACTCGACTCCAATTTTAATATTATTCGGCAAGTATGTATTCATATTGCAAATTTTGAACTACCTACATTGAAAAATAATTGAATCGGGTAAAACTTTGCATATATTTCTATAAAATATCTAATTGGCATCTGTGTAATATTCATTTACTTCCCTTTTCCTTTCCAGTTGTTTTTTTTTTTTTTTTTTTCATGATGTTGAAAATAACGATCGATTTCAAACGATTAGTAATTATAATTTACTCACGGTTTTTTCCTCGTTGCCATTTGTGACGTCCTACGGCAAGGTTACGTGCCCCGTCCACCGCACGTAACTGTACATCGCAACCAGGTATCCTGATGTTCCACCGTAATCACCAGGACAATGAGTGTGTCCGGACACACGTCCGTCCACCACAACGTATCGTATCAGAATGCGCAGTGCGCACTGACACATCCCCACACCACCGGCCAGTGGTGGGGGCGACGTATACAACACTATACGTCACAAAAACTATCTTACCACTAATGTTTCCTCTGTATGATACTGCATTTTAAGGGTTGATTTCAAAGAAGAATTTTTGTAGTACTTAGTTCGCCTCAACGCATCAATACAAATTGAATTTTGTAATTGCAAGTCTCTTACGCCCGGTTTCCGAAAAGCATGTCAAGTATTGAATTTGATAACAGAGTGTCATAATTAACAATCTGCTAAACAACTTTGGGTTTCTGAAAAGCTATTCACCGTAAAATTATCTAATCGACTGTTTGACTTTTTTCATTCACTCATTCATGTTTGTTTTTATCCAAAGAGTTTCAAAATACTCCTTGTAACATCCAACGCTCTAGTTTTGTCTCTTCCGTTGACAACAAATGCCAAATTCGACTTTTGCCATTTTATATGACGGCCTCCGTGGCGCAGTGGGAAAAACCTTGCCTCTGAAACGCGGGGTTCGGGTTCGAGCCCCGGTCATGTCTGTGTTTTTTTTTTCTTTTTTTGGGGCATTTGTCGATGACATGTCAGTCCCATTGAACATGATTTGCCATATTTTATTTATTATTTATATTTATTTTATTATATAAATGCGCAAGTTTAAATAAAAGTTTGGAAGTTTTGATGCAATCACGCAAAATATACTAGGCGAATAGATGAAATTTGCTACCTACACGGGTAGAAAAATCTCGGGAATAGCAGATAGGGTATTTTATACCGAAATTCTCACGGGAGCGAAGCCACGAGCTGCGACTTATATATTTCGTACGGACGTTTTATGTTTTCTTTGAAAATTTCGCTCAGAAAATCGATAGATTTTACAAAATACTGGTGACATTTATTGTGACACTTTGTTAATTGGTCGATTTTCGCGAATTATCTCTGAAGACTATAACATGCTGTCAACATGCGAAAAAGCTTTCCGGAAACCCAAAATTACCTTAATCGGCCATTAATTCGAGATCTGACATTTGGAACAACAAATCGATGACACACTGTCACTAGGCTTGTTCAGAAACCCAAACTGCTTTTAAATAGAGGATTATCAACATGCTACGTCATTTTTTCATTGATTTGCGTTTCAGAAACCGGGGGTTAGCGGTTTCTATATGTGTCACCTGTTAGTAGCCTTTGATTTTTACAGTACTAGATGTATTACGTGCCTGAAATTATAGAGAATAGGTACACAGAACTGGCAGGCGTTTCAAGTGAAAATAAAATGATCCAATTTTGTTAATTATGTTCGAAACAATGTTATTAACTAATTAATTGTTGGACTGTTATTAAGAATTAATTGCTTGGTAGTAAATTTCTAAAATATTATTTTAGCATGGTTTTCTATCGCCCATAATTGTATTTATAGAGATGAGAACATAAGTACAATAATAATTTAATGTTTCTTACTTAACAGGGTAAAAGTAAGACATGTGATAAGTTTAAAGTATGTTTCAAGACTTTGACTTAAAACACTGATTCTATAAGTGTGACTCTGCATAATCTGTGATATGTATTTGACCTAATTGCAATTGTTTTTATTTTACAGCTCTTATTATTTTTGATCTCCATGAATCACTGAGTTTAAAAGATCAACTTCCAACATAAGTTCGAGTTGTTTACTTGTCTCAATCTTACTTTCACAGATATATCTAACATAATTCAGCAAACGTGAAGACATTGATCGTTCGTTATATTTGTTAGTTCTAACTAGTGTTAGATGCAACACTATTAACTGGGACGAAGTCTGGAGAATAATTTTATCACGTTTTGGATATCCATCCAAAATAAGCGAACGAAGTTCCATTAAATGTTAAAGATAATATCTTACCTTCGAGCCAAATCAATCCTTATATGAACCACAAATCCTCTCCAAACCACTCAATCAATTAGGGACCAATCAATCAATCAATTACAGTAACAAAATCAACGGAATCATCACTACCGCAACACTAAATCACACAACACAAACAATTCATTTTACATTAAAACCACACACTTGATTAGATAAGCTATGTGTTTTTATATTAATTTGTTCATTGGGCTGCTTCTGCGCATATAGTTCGCCCGAGGCCCCTTGTAACAATTTGATCGGTTATCTCCGTTTCACGCGGCGTGACATTGTGCGCTACTTTGGGTCCCTCTTGCTTCGTCTCTGATCCACAAGGACCTATATTCTAGTGGAATGTGCCCACGGGCACCGCTACCAAGGGGCGACAAAATGTATAGGCCGATGCCTTAGTGCCATAGATGGGCCATAGATGGGAACTACACGGGTTAAAACACGAGATTGGGTTTAAACCCAGTTAATACCCATTTCAGTCCATACATTGAAGTGGGTAGTCCCAAATTTCAGTCCATACATAGATAACTGGATTTTTTACCCTCACTAAATTAGTGCACGTAGCCAACAGCAGCAATTTCTATGTAAAAAAATACGAAACACGCTCATTAACACAATGTGCATTGCTAGACAATAAATGCTCTAAGGCAGTTACAGCCATATAAATTCTATACATATAGAAATATATCTAGAAGTATCTTGCTTCTTCTCTGAGACACCAGCACAGCACCTATTGATTTTACAAGAAATAAAGAAAACCTTTAATATGGTACCACTATTATGTGGAGGGGGCGCCATTTGTGATTTAGCCCAGCAATTGGATCGTCTAAGGACGGATCTGCTATTTGTCTTCAATGCACGAGATGAGTTGAGTCGGTGAACTCTGTATTCATAATCAGATAAGTACAACTCAAATCTTAAGATTAAGTAATAACAGGGTGCTCGTGAGGGGTACTCGTAATATGTGCAACTAGCTTTTGCTCGCGGCTTCGCCCGAGCGAATTTCCCACGGGAACAGTGTTTTTCCCGTGATGATAGGTACCTACCTATTGTCCTTCTTACTGCTTCTATGTGTATGCAAAATTTCAGGAAGACTGGATAAGTAGATAAAGCGTGAAGAGGTAACAAACAACAACAAACTCACTTTCGCATTTATAATATCTATTAGTTAGGATTGGGATATAGTCTAGCAAACTTTGATACATATAAAAAGTACTAATTAACAAAATACCTAAATGAACATCACAAAACACACATGTTTGAATTTAAACCAATTATAGAATAACCAATTATGACAGGGTAAAGTTTCGATATATTGTGATATGAGGCACTCAAGTGTTAAATCACTTTATTCACCCAGTTAATATGAATCTTACGTGTCAGAGATCAAAGATGGAATTAACCTTAAGGTATACATATCGACCTTAGTCAATTTTACACGTGTCAGACGAATTACGTAGAATATTAAGAGGTCTGATGCTTTAGGCGACTTAAAAAAAATCTGACACCGGTGCAACCTGTAACATGACGAAACTATTCCAAAACATTACCACTCTTCAAATTATCTAATTTTATGTCCAAACGAATACCAGAACTTAAATTTGGTACAGTCAGCTCGGTCATCAAATTGTTTATTTTGAACTAACAGATTTTTTTGCAAATAAAAATGTTTTAATACAGTTGATTTGATACAGTCAGTAAAAATGCTTTGTATGTAACAAAGCATTTTTAGACTGTTTCAGCTTACATATAATTTTGGAATCATGGGTAGGGCAGCAAACAGCATAGGTATAGAATGAATAATGGCGTTACTTAAATTGCTTATTTACGTAAAATTATACCTAGTTCCTGTTTTTTTCAAAGCCGTGAAATCACTGTTTATGTTACTTTGTTTAATTACAAATCATAATATTATTATCTCCGTGACCACTTTTTAGGATAAGTTTATCAAAGACTAGTTTTCCTCACAATATGGTACATAAGAAAACATAGCACACATTCCTAATAGGAACACCTAAATGATTACATAACTTAAAAGGTCATTTTATATTTATACATAAAACGACGATTTTTAATTTTACAGGGCTGGGCTCTACAATGATCCTTCTTCTACTTAAAAACTTAATAACACTCAAAACAAACCCTATCACAACAATATGCTAGGTTTACATGCTCAAACCTCGACAAATCTCAACATACATCGCTTACTTTTAAAATAAGTTACGTTTTGATACAAGACAAAAGTAAGCAATAAACGTTTGGCAAACATGTAAACTAAGCATTAGACGATACCCACCCATTCAACTAAAGTAATCACGAAGGGGTCTAAAAAGGCCACTTCGACAAATCAGAATATGATCTATATCCCATTACCTCAATTTTTAAAAATGAATCTTATTAGACCTCTTTATAAGGTCAATTTTAGACATTTAGAAAATGGGAATTGGATCGTATTGTGATTTGTCAGTGACCTTTTAGACCCCAAGATTATAGATACATCGACCAGCAGGGTGCCGTGCCTAGCGCCCGTGACACGCCGATCGATACGTCGGCTCACCTCTCTAAAATTATCCGATTCTTTAGCTTCTCGATATGACCTACTCGAGCTTGTAAAATTTTCTAGAGCACAGCCCTGCTTGTGAAGGTACTACATGTTTTAAATTTTCATTGAGCTTGTGGCGTGCCCACATATAAATACTTTTTATTTATGTATATACTTACCTCTTTACTATTGTCTTTTCCACCTGCGCGCTAGGACAGGATTTCTTCTTCTGCGCAATGTCATGTTGTGTGAACCCTTGTCTCACACTAGTGCCAATACAAAAATTAGATGGACTAGATAGTTTTATTTACATACAACCCTAGCCCATACTGGTGACCCTGAAAAAGGAGCACGAGTACCATCCACAACTTAATTATCAAGTAAGGAAAGGCAGTGAGAAAATTTTATTTCGCATATAATGTTGAAAAACAAAGAGGGTTGTCAAGATGACACAAATGTGAAAAATAAAGGTGAGCTCCCACGGTCCGACAATGATACGTTTGATGACGCTGTGGCCGGGTCAGAATCGGCAAAGGGATCGTTGTCATCATCAGATGTTTTTCGTGTCGGCGTACGGCTTCCACCGTTTTGGGCGGAAGAGCCCAATGTCTGGTTTGCCCAAATTGAAGGAAATTTTGTACTATCTGGAATTAAAGACGACGAAACAAAATATTACTACGTCATCGCACAGCTAGACCAAAGATACGCCGCCGAAGTTAAGGACGTCATTATCTCACCACCTGCAAGAGGTAAATATGAGCGATTGAAAACGGAGCTTATAAAACGACTGTCCGCATCGCGTGAGAAGGAAGTAAAACAGCTCCTCATGCATGAGGAGTTGGGTGACCGTCGCCCATCGCAATTCCTGCGGCATTTGCAGCACCTCGCCGGACCGAATGTTCCACAGGATTTCCTGCGGACTATTTGGACTAGTCGCTTACCTAGTAATCTCCAAACCGTCATCGCATCGCAGGCGGACTCGTCACTTCTGGCATTGGCTGACTTGGCTGATAAAGTGCATGAACTCGTGCCATCATCACCTCACGTTGCTGCGACCGACTCTTCGTCAGATTCCTTATTAGCCAAGATGGCTCAACAGATAGCCGAGCTCTCTCACCGAGGGACAACTACAACAACAGATCAAGATCGCGCTCACGCAGTTCTACAAACCAACGCGGACGTCGATCCCAGTCCAATTATAGGAAGTTCCCGGTATGCTTCTACCATCACAAGTACGGCGAGAGAGCAAAGACGTGTCAACAGCCATGTGACTACCAATCGGAAAACTCCAGGGGCGGTCGTTGATGGCGACAGATGATTGCCCTACCTCATACAGTCGCTTGTTTGTCGTAGATCGCCGGACTAAAATGCAGTTCTTAATCGACACAGGCAGCGACCTTTGCGTCTACCCTCGTTCTGCAGTTAAACAATGGCGAGATCGTACCTCGTTTGGACTTTTTGCAGCAAACGGGACGCCCATCGCGACTTATGGCATCATTCACCTGGACCTCAACCTTGGTCTTCGTCGGGATTTCCCCTGGCGCTTTATAGTGGCTGACGCCACTAAGCCTATCATTGGAGTAGACTTCCTCTCCTTCTATAATCTAATGGTGGACTGTCGGAATCATCGATTAATTGATAACAAGACATCACTATCGACATCAGCGGCAATAGCGACTTCTACAATCAGCATATCTTCAGTGAAAACCATATTTGGCGACTCAAAATACCACAAACTGCTCAGCAGTTTTCCGGAAATTACCCGACCTCCAGGCACACAGCGGATCCCACAGCACCAAACTGTTCATCACATACGGACACTGCCAGGACCGCCAGTTTCATGTACCCCGAGAAGATTAGCGCCGGATAAATTGAAAATTGCCAAACAAGAGTTCGAAGCTATGCTGAAGAATGGAACTGCTCGACCGTCGGAGAGCCCCTGGGCATCGCCGCTACACCTAGCTCCAAAGAAGGACAACGGGTGGCGACCATGCGGCGACTACAGGATGCTCAATGCCCGCACGATTCCGGATAGATATCCCATAAGACATGTGCAGGACTTTACCCATCACGTATCTGGTTGTACGGTGTTCAGCACCATTGATTTGGTAAAAGCCTACAACCAAATTCCAGTAAACCCGGAGGATATTCCAAAAACGGCGATCACTACGCCCTTCGGGATGTTTGAATTCCCATACATGACCTTCGGACTTCGAAATGCAGGTCAGACATTCCAAAGATTCGTTGACGAGATGACTAGAGACCTAGATTTCTGTTTTTGCTATTTGGACGATTTTCTGATCTGCTCACGTGACGAGGAAAGCCACATGGAACACCTAAGGCAAATATTCACAAGACTTAAAAAATTTGGAATGGTCATTAACACATCGAAATGCGTATTTGGAGTATCTGAAGTCACTTTTTTAGGCTATAATGTCTCTGCGCATGGTATAAAACCCCTCGATACAAAGACTCAAGCCATTAAGGAATATCCAGTCCCCAAGAATGTCAAGGAACTCCGTAGATTTCTCGGGATGATCAATTATTATCGACGATTTATTCCAGGAGCGGCAAAGATACAAGCCCCTTTAAATGCGCTATTGGCAGGCTCAGTCAAAGGTTCATCTCCCATTAATCTAACTGAAGGTCTTCTGAACGCGTTTGAGGAATGCAAATCAAGTCTTTGTCAGGCAACTCTTTTGGCTCACCCATACCTGGAAGCAAAATTGGGATTGGTAACGGACGCATCGGACATGGCGATTGGAGCTGTCTTACAGCAGTTGAAGGACGGTGACTGGCAACCTTTGGCTTTCTTCTCTCGTAAGTTGAGCCCATCTCAACAGAAATATTCTCCTTATGATCGAGAACTACTTGCCATCTACGAAGCCATCAAACACTTCCGTCATATGCTGGAGGCCCGTCACTTCACTATTTATACGGATCACAAGCCTATTTGTTTTGCGTTCCAGTCCCGTAAAGAGAACTGTTCGCCACGCCAATTCAGGCACTTGGACTATATCGCTCAATTTACCACAGATATACAACACATATCAGGCAAGGATAATGTGGTGGCGGATAGCTTATCAAGGATAGATGAGATAGCACAGCCCATAGATCTGACAGCTTTAGCGAAGTCCCAAGCATCAGACGCAGAACTTTTGAACCTGTTGGATAGCACAGAAACAGCGCTTAGACTCAAAAAAGTTCAGTTGGACGGAGTTGAGTTCCCATTTACTGTGACATCAGCACCGGAAGCGAAAGACCGTTTGTAACCAAGTCATTTAGAAGGCAAGTTTTCATGAATATACATTCATTCAGTCACCCTGGCGCAAAAGCTTCTGCAAATCTAGTCGCTCAACGTTTCGTTTGGCCGGGGGTGAGGAAAGATTGTAGAGAATGGACCAAAGCATGTCACGCGTGTCAATCTTCGAAAGTCACTCGACATACTTCGTCACCTCTTAGCACATTCAGTCTTCCCAAAGCTCGGTTTCAGGTCGTTCATATCGACCTCATCGGTCCTCTTCCCATATCAGATGGTTTTCGCTACTGCTTAACAGCGGTGGATAGGTTCACGAGATGGCCAGAAGCTTTTCCCATAGCTGATATGACAGCAGAAACTGTCGGGAAAACGCTGCTTCAAGGATGGATCTCACGTTTTGGATGCCCGTCCGAGATCATAACGGACCGTGGAAAACAATTTGAATCCAACTTATTCAAATATTTATCGGATATAACTGGATTCAAACATAAGAGAACCACTGCATACCATCCCGCATGCAATGGGATGGTAGAGAGAATGCACAGGCAGCTCAAAGCAGCAATCACGTGCCACAACTCAGCAACTTGGACTGAGTCATTACCACTGGTTCTTCTTGGAATCAGAAGTGCCATCAAAGAAGACTTGCAAACTTCTTCAGCCGAACTGGTCTATGGAGAGACGCTAAGGCTACCTGGAGAATTTTTCAATCCTAGTACAGTAACGACAACTGACATGAGTGATTTTATCGCGCGACTCCGCTCAATAATAGATAATATACGCCCCGTGCCAGCATCTCGACACTGTAACAAAAATATTTTCATTTTTAATGATTTGAAAACAGCAACTCATGTTTATCTACGGGATGACACCTGCAAACCTCCGCTCCAGCCAGCGTATTCAGGACCTTACCAGATTCTAAAAAGACAAGAAAAAGTTTATAAGCTGTTAATAAGAGGAAAAGAACAAAATGTTTCCATTGACAGAATTAAACCAGCTTACCTGATCGCCAACGACGCTCCAGAGTTTCAGGAAACTGCATCGAAAAATAAAAACGAGAGACCTGAAAAGGAAAAAGAAAAGACAGTTACATTACCTGAAAAGGAAGATGAAAGCGCTGAAAAGCAAACTAGAAATAGAAATGTTCATGCAGATAGTAAGCTTTACCGGACGCGTTCCGGAAGAATCATCAAGCCTCTGGCCCACTATCGTCCGTCCTAGGACGGCCTCAGGAGGGGGTGATGTGGCGTGCCCACATATAAATACTTTTTATTTATGTATATACTTACCTCTTTACTATTGTCTTTTCCACCTGCGCGCTAGGACAGGATTTCTTCTTCTGCGCAATGTCATGTTGTGTGAACCCTTGTCTCTCACTAGTGCCAATACAAAAATTAGATGGACTAGATAGTTTTATTTACATACAACCCTAGCCCATAAGCTGTAGTGTTACTAGAGAGTTTATTTCCATTTTATTTATTCCATTACAACTTATATTGTGAAGAATATTAACACATAATTTAAATCAATATTTACTAATTAATATCAATATTTACTAGTTAGTAGCTTGGTGTTCAATAAGATCGCAAAAGCAATAAATTTTCGTTGAGGTGTGGTGTTTCTAGGGAGCTGGCTTTCAATAAAACGTATCAATTTGTTACAAGGCAAGAAATTATACTTTTCATCATTTATTTTATTTATTTAAAAATGTGGACTTAACGCCAAATGGATATGGCATAAAAATTAAACATTTTGAAAATACCCACGAAGATTTTTAAATAAATAAATTGAATTAGGTATTTTTATGTAGAGTATCAGTTACAATTAGTATTTTTCGTTAAATTTATTTGATCCATTTTGAATTTAGTTCCCTCTAACCATTTATTATCAAAAAACTACTTATATAATATGGCCATCTGTAGCTCCATATCATAAATATGCTATGCTGTAACATTTTATGAAGGTCTATATTGCGACCAAGTATAGTTTATGCAATGTTTTATGTAGAAGCTGATCGTGACCAAAATAATACGCTACCCCGAGGTATGTATGACGTCATCGTTCCGTGTGTGGATGTTATGTGCATGGAATTAACTAAGCAGCCGATAGCTGATCTAGACAGACAATGTGAACAATAGGTATAGGTAGGTAGTGTAATGAGAACTCACGTGACCAGAAAAGTCCTTAATATAAACACCAATAGAAGAAAAACAGGTCGACCCCTTCAGACCTGTGGCCTTATTCTCGTATTAAAAGTCGCTGAGACATCGTAGCGAATTGCAGTGCAATATTCAAAAGTATGGTGTAAGTACCTATATAGTGTCTCACCGCTCACACACTGCAAGTTGCCACGATATCGCAACGTCCTTCATAAACAAACAATGACCATAAGAAAGCTCGAGCTCGACACAACGATGACTCAAAACTGCATTATCTGGCGAAGAATGACGAGAAGAGCCTCCAAATGAAAAGGGAGAAGGCTAGGCAAAGAGAGAGAGAGAGGTATATGTAGCCTGTGATTATACTCTCAGATTCGTTTAAATATACTTTTTGCTAACGACTATCGGCTAACTTTTTGCTCAATATTACTTAAATAGCAATTTTGTTATATATAGATATACTCGGAGACTGCTTTGATACAATTTGGAGTTCAGAGTTTCAAAATAATTAATATAAATTTGTTTTGTTTTGTTAAATGTCTCAAATAATTTAAACCCTTATCACCTGAATGATATTTACGCCGTAGAGACCACATAGATTAAATAAATTTACAATACAATTGTTGAAAACAATTTCCATAATCGATTCCGACTTTCGTATTTTATTTATATCTATCGATTTTACCTTAAATAATAGGATTTTGTTTGTAAAATTTGTTCTGAAATAAAATCATCGAAGCTTTCTGATTTTTTGACGATAAGGATACGATTAGGTTCTCGCAAATATTCATGTAGTATGTAAATTGTACACAATTATAATTGCAAACTATTATCACTAGAAACTTGTGATCAAGGAACATCGATGAGCGAATGGAACTATGAGGCGCTGAAAACTTGAAGGAACCAAGTGGCCAAAAATTGGTTCCAGACAGCAATTCTGTACCAGTTTATACCACTGATTTCTATGCTAATGTGTTGTGATTTTAATCATTCCTACCGTGAAATGGGATTATTTGGTGTCATCGTTCGGTCGTTGTTTTTGGGTGATTACTTTTTATTCCTCGAGGGTCTGTTCTCATGTAAGTATATTTTTCTCCATTTAAGTTTTGAAATAGAATGTGCCAGTGGCTTCTCTTCCCGCGCAGATTGTAAAAGTCAATCGAGGTAAAGGGCTTTAAACTGGGGATTCCTCCACTCATAGGCGATGGGCTAGCAACCTGTCACTATACCTGAATCTCCATTCAATCATAGAGCCCGCTATTCAGCTAAGCGTGGCCTTCGAGTCTCCTGACTCTTGGCTCTGTCTACCCCGTAAGGGATAAAGACGTGATTCTATGTATGTATGTATGAGTTTTGAAACCCTTCTAAATACCGCGGTCAAAAATAAAAAGATGGAACTAGACCGTTGCCAAGTTTTCAGACAAATCGAAGCGTATTTTTTTTGGTTTATTTTTGCACTCAATCCATAACTGTGGATTTGGAATTCTGAGAGATGTTTGCATTTTTCAATATTTTAACAATATTTATTTTTACCAAAGTGATATAAATTGGTTACTAAAGTAACCGACATAGCCCGCAGAATCGCGAAACTTAAGTGGCAGTGGGCGGGGCACATAGCTCGTAGAACAGATAGCCGTTGGGGCAGAAAAGTTCTCGAGTGGCGACCACGAACCGGAAAACGTAGTGTTGGCAGGCCTCCCACTCGGTGGACCGACGACCTGGTGAAGGTCGCGGGATGCGCATGGATGCGGGCAGCGCAGGACCGGTCATTATGGAAATCCTTGGGGGAGGCCTTTGTCCAGCAGTGGACGTCTTTCGGCTGAGAGAGATATAAATTGGCCAGCAACTTTCAAATGCTCATAATAATATAAATGAAACAAGCCACCATTAGTGGGCAGCAATAAAATTAAAATATTATGATCTGGAATAAGAAATCAATTTCACCTCAGAGGATAGCATGACTTTTATTGAAAAAGATTTTAGTAATATGATCTATAAATGAAATTAAAAATATATAAATGCACCTAAATGTTTGAATACCATACACAATCTTGAAGCACCGTGCTGTCTTGGACATAAATTCTAGTGCCGACGGCACTGCGCGACTGAAGACAAAAGTCATGTTTTGCTCTATGTTTTATTCAAGAGTTCATGAATGTGCTCTATGGCGTGAACTATATCTGGACTTTGAACAATCGAGAAATATAATATAGCATGCTATGGTTTACCATTTCTTCTAGCTCGTGAAACTGTATGAAAACGTACTAAATATTTTGCTTTGGTCCACCATCCGTCACACGTGGTAGAGCATTAATAAAATCCAAATACAATAGTGACTTATGACTACTGATACAAAGGTAACCCTTTAACAAATTGTGTAATAGATAATTAGTTAGCAATAACGATAACAGAAAGCTATATAAATATAAAAAAGTTGTCCGTCACGGGGCGCCCGGCAGATGTAAAACATCTGAGCACCATGGCACGACAGAGTCATGCCTTTTTCCTTTTATTTCTTTCGAGTTAGCTTTACTGTTAAGCCGCGGCAATTGATGTTTTCACCTTATATGAATTCTGTGCCTATACATCAAAAATAAATCTATTTTATAAAACATCGCAATAAGTATTGACTATCATCGCTAGTTGACTGGAAGAGATCCCTTTATGGGATAAGTCCGCCTTTGTATATTTACCTTTTTAGTTATGTTAATAAGTTCACTGTGTATCCTTAGTACAATAAAGATATTACAAACAAACAAACAAACAAGTATTTGTATAAATAAAATTACGGAACATCTGATTGCTTTTTATCTGGCAACAATTGCTTTTTCGAAAGTTCACCTCAAACTTTTTGTAGCATGAAAATGGGATGCTCAATTCTGTAGACTCTTTTGTTGATCCCGGCCTATTATATCAGAGAAGCCTGGAAAAGTTGCGATGAATCTCAAGGCAAAAACAACATTTTGTAAGAGTATTATGTAAATGTTACAAACATGATAATATCTTAACCTGTCTTCTTCTTCTTATCGAGTGTGTTATATTACTAACACTGGTGTCAGATTTTATTCAAGTCGCCTAAAGGCATCTGACATGACTTTTACGACTACCGCGTCATCGAGTGGCAGTAGCCGTATACACACTAGTAAACTAAATAGTCAGCCAATGTTCAGGTTTCCTCACGATGTTTTCCTTCACCGGAAGCAGGATGTTTCTTAACCTGTGACGACAGTAATCAAGTATTCTTTCTATGGTCACTACAATGAAATCAAAATGTTTCAACACTAAAAGATCTTGCTGTAACGACCGATTCGGTTTTCAGGACCGTGTGCCCTAAGCTTACAAAGTCCACACTTTTCGTCATTACAAGATGAGTGAGAATATCTTAATCTGTGGAGAGTGGCGACAGTTTTTTGATTTAATTCCTAGCGTGAGCAAATTACTATGGTCACCATAATAAAATAAAGGCATCTTTCAACACATCACATTCAAGTTATAGTATCTAAAAGATCTTGTTGTAACACGACTGATTCGCTTTTCAGGACCGTGTGTCCTAAGCTCATAACGTCCAAACTTCGCGCCATAACCATTATACGAGTTATTACTCACATAAAACGGTAATTATTTGTGCCAATAAACGGATTTTTCGGAGCCGTGTTCCGGAAGTGTAATATCGGAAATGTTATTAAAGCTGAAAAGTGCTTTCAAAATATTTCCCATTTTACACGAATTCACGTAGTAGGCGGTGAATGATTAATTTTTCTTTTTAGGGTTCCGTACCTCAAAGGGAAATAACGGATTACGTCTGTCTGTCCGTTTTTATATTCTTTGTTGTAAGTACCTACCTAAGTAATTCACTATTAAAACGAAATGTGCCCTAATCTATACATATACAGTAAAAATATTTTGTCTGTACATTTAGTATTTTTGACTGAAATGGATAGAGAGACACTTAAAAAGAATAATATCTAGATAGCAAAAAAAGTTTGTCAGGTGATCCTGTATTTAAGTTATCGTTAACCCTGATTTATTTATAAAGTTCAAATGTAAAATGATAAAGTTAAAATATTTTCAGTATTTTATTATTTTAGACGAGACTACTATCTATAAATATTGAATTTAATTACTTGCAATAATACAAAGTACCATTCGTCAGTGATGGTTATAATTGCCTTAAATGCCTATTGTTGAGTAACAATAGACATTTCAGGCGATAATTTGAATATTTTAGGCAATCCTACTAAACTACTTATGTTTCATTTCTAGAAAAAAAATCTACGAAGACAAATTCAGCGTATTCGCAAGCATATAAAAACAAAGTGAATTAAACAAAAAGGGTTGTACAAAGCAAATACTAACTACCATAATTTCTAATAATCCCTTCATTTGCATCAAGGCTTAATAAATTGATTAAGAAAACGCGAAAGAAAACAGAAAAGTACAGTCAGAACAAAAAAAAAAACAATTTATATCTCCAGAGAGAGAGAGCCGCGTAAAACTTACATTTTAGCACCTTTCCAAAGGGCCTTGGACCGTAGTTATTAAATTTCATGTTACCGCTAAAGTTTTAATTAGTGCTTCATTATTTCACTGAGAGTAGCCGGTACCTGTTAAATATTCACTACGTGTCTTCCGCTGCTTATCCCACAATCCCGTATGATAAAAAATCAAAATTTTAAATGCACCTTGCGGTTTGCCCAACTTTTTGCTTTGAATTGCTAATGCCGCACAACCATTTTGCATCCATCTGTTTATATTTGGAAAATCAATGTAAGAAGAAAAATAAACTGTACCTAACCTGTTAAGGTCACCGACTGAAGCTATTAACTAGTGTTGACTATCGATAGTATTATCAATAGTATTGTGACTTTGAAAAATAGTCACACTATTGATAGGCCTATCGATAGTATTGACACGTGTCAATAGTATTAATACTATCGATTGTATTAAAAAGCAATACTATCGATAGTATCGATAGTTTTGGTTATCATCAATAGTATTGCAAACTATTGGCCATCGATACTATCGATAGTATGACTATTTTTCAAGGTCAACTATCGTAAGTCAAACTATCGATAGCCAAACTATCAATAGTCAAACTATCGATAATCCTGCAACGCTACTATTAACACATATATAGTAGATTTTTAATTATCTCCAATCGTAATCGTTACATTTTGTTTATTGATAATTGCCAGTATTGCCACCATACAGTTAGTTACGTCTTTGGGTACGTCACTTCCTAAGCTTTTTCAAATCTGGGAAATAAATATTTAAATAGGCTTCTAATACGAATGATTCATTCAATTTATTACCGAATACGTCTATGATCGAAAATACCTAAACTCTTCAGAGTTTTGTACCGTCGAGAATTTAAAAGTTAATAATGCAGAATCATTTTTCATCACCCCAACAACGTTACCAGTAGGTAGACTATATTAGACTTAAACATAATAGATTTCACAGAAACACATAACATTACATTTATCTTGATAATGAATGAACCAAGTTGACTATCTCGACTGCTCTCATCTCGACGGATGCTGATTCATTTGTATTTCCCAGAGAGCGAGTCTGAATTGCAGGTAAATTGCATTGTTTCCATTAAATTTGAAGCTTTAAACTGCATGGTTTACTACTTCAGTGCTATTTTCTTGTATTGTAGTACCTTCTCTGTTATTGCTAAAACCCAAGCATTTTTTAACATTTTGCTATTCGTTATAACTATGAAAAAGCAAAACTAGGCGGGATAGCTAAAACTGCTATAATTTTTAGACCACATTGTGTATATTATCTAGGCAAAGAGAAAAATAACAAACGAGATGAGACTGATGCTGAAAATCTTGCAGAAAGACCAAAGAAAGGATTAAATTTCGAAATAATTCAGTGTAAACGCCAAGATAGAATTCCTTTGTTTATTCTACAAATTAACTCAATTATTATCGCGCTACCTAACCTACAGTCATCGCCTCAAGCTACCCAAATTCGTAGCAAAATGACTGTTATTACTACTGCATAAAGGTCCATGTAGGCTTTACTTGATGTGCAGTTGACTGTACTATATCCGTTTTGATACAGAACAGAGTTTAATTAGCGAATGGGCTCACATAAAGTCATTATCTAATACTTACTTTTGCCCGCGTGAATTCACACTTATTATGTTACGCGGAAATTTACATACTTTTATAGATTTTTTTTAGTTTTTGTGTTGTTACATCTTCAACTGTGAAAACCGCATCAAATATTACTAAGAATTTTTATGTGATGTGCCTACCAAAACATAGAAATACAGAATAAACATTATCATTTTGGCTTCTATTGGCCCTATACCTAGAGACCTATATATTTTACTCTAAAATATCGCCTCGTAGTCGTAGATCAGTTCGATACTTGAGGTTGCTTAAAATGCGACTATAGACTTCAGAGGGCAAAGTTTAAAACTACTCTGAATTGAACCCAGGCTCATTTAGAAGTTTCATACCTGAGCACTTCAACAATAACTCAACAAGGGCTCTCAGCGCTACCTACATTACCCCCGATGTTACATAAACATTTTCTCTTAAAAACCAGCCCTTTTAAACGAGGTCAGGGTTAAAAGCCTCTTTATTGCAATCCAACATTTGCATGAGGCAGTTTATGTTTTTGTAGCTTTAAATATAAATAGAAGAGAGTGATGAGTGTAGAGAAAGCAAGAGAGATCTGTAAAGATCGTAGCAAGTAGAAATCGCTAGTCTCTGCCTGGGAACGGGAAAAAGGCGCGATAATATGTATGTATGAATGTAGCCTATCTGCGTCTATCTAAATCTATTCTTCTTCTTCATATTGCAAGACAAACAACACGCAACGCAAGCATGTGGTGGGATAGCTCTAGTTAAGAACCATGTGCTCGTCTGTATCATAAAGTGGAATGGCTACATTCCACTTTATGATACAGACGAGCAAAAAGACAGTCTGCCGCGGACGACGACGTCTGACGCCCGTCTTTTTTGGCAATGTTAATGGTTTTGTTGTTTGCCATCTCTATTTCAAAGTCTAACTAATAATCATCAACTGGAGAAGGTTTTACACACGTATGTCTAAGTCACTTAGCTCTAGTTAAGAACCATGTGCTCGTCTATATTATAAAGTGGAATGGCTACATTCCATTTTATGATACAGACGAGCAAAAAGACAGTCGTTGCCGGTGTTAACCGGCATCGCCTGTCTTTTTTGACAATGTTTATGAAGTGGTTTTGCTGTTTGCCATCTCTATTTCAAAGACTAACTATTAATCATCAACTGGAGAAGGTTTTACACACGTATGTCTAAATCACTACATAGCAATATAAAGAGTCTGAATTTAAAGATTTTCATACTAATTTAGAAATACCTTTTTCCATTAGCAAACACAAAATCCCTAGCCTTTTAAAGATGACAAGCACGTGCGTGCGTCTTGGAAATAATTATCTTTCCTTTTCAGGCAAAAGCAATTAACCGAGTCGGGTGTCTAAATATGCCGCAGTTACCCCGGTGTCTTAATATGCCGCACTTTCCCTAGGGCATGAGATGAATCCGTTTTGGCCTAAGAAATCCTTTTTGCCCGGCCCAGCTAATAGTGGCTGTACGTACACCAAACAAAATTTGTTGTATAATCCTTCATTGTTTTCCTTCTTTATTTCATTTCAAGCACGCATCCGGACGATGTTTATTCCAGGATATATTCTAACCCTGTACTAAATTTCATCGAAATTTATTAGTAAGTAGTAGTAGGGTGTACTGATATACTCGCATGTGCTTGAGAAGAAAAAAGCTCAGTATTAAACAAATACAATAGAAAATCAACAATTTTGCTGTACATACTTTATTAACGTAGTTGATTACTCAACTGTTACAAAAATATCACTGTTTTATTTCCACCCGATAACATAGTAAGCGCTTGGATAACCTGGTTTAATTGAAAAACGGTGTAGGACGAAAAAATATATTCTGATATTGGTAGGTCATACAATAGAGATCAAAAATGCTAACATGTGCACGGGGAATGAAAACAGTATTTCATTCAATAATTTAAAGTTTGATAGCTATTAGATTACTTATTTGAATGCCTAAATACTTATATGTAATCTACTCTTATTTAATTTAATTAAATAACTCTAAATGCAATTGAATATCTTCATGGAAAAATGTACATTTATCGCAACAACATATATACACTTGTTTTTCATGAGAATGCATAGACTTTACAACTCAAATTTCTAAAACCTAGCCGGTTATACATATAAAAACTTTTAGACATAACACAGAGCTACCTGACCTTAAATTCATATAAATTCCATCTGTAACTAAAATTTACAAGTAATATAAATCTGGTTAGCCCGACAGGAGGGTACCCTAAATCATGATTAATTTTACCACTACTGCGGTTTGCGTCACCTCGCCAATAAAGCATTAATGTATACAAATATTGTAGTTCATTTACATGCTTTATAAAAGCTTTATTAAGTTCTATTTTTAGCTTTGTTACTGCTTTTTAAATTGCCTTCTAACAATTATTAGCGGCTGAGCTCCTGAGGGATTTTCGGGACAGATAGCAATTGTGTTCATCTGTTTACCAAAATTCATCGAAATTCGATCACTGAATTTTGCGTGAACAAACATCTAATACATTGGTAAACTATATTGTCTAAGTTTAGTTTATTATTACTATTTATACCACCTAAATGAAAAATTACCACTTAAATATAGGTAATTATCCTAATCCTAATATCCTAATCCTAATAATATTATAAATGCGAAAGTTTGGATGTGACTTTGTGAGTTTGTGAGGATGTTTGTTACCAAAATCTACTGGTTCTACTGAAATTTAGTATACGGGTAGAAAAATACCGGGAAAAGCACATAGGCACATATTATCCCGAAATTCCCTCGGGAGCGAAGCCCCGGGACGCGGCTAGTTGATTTATATATCGCTTTATGCTTGTAGAAGATTTTATAAAAATGATTGAAAGCCTGACTTCGGCACTGACTTCGGTAACGTAAATAGAAAACATTTCCTCTTTGTTATTTATTCGTAAGAGAGCATCGCAAAATAGCTTCTTCATCTCGGCTATATTTCAAGCTAAAACTAAACTTTCCTTGCAATATCCCGGTAATTTTTAAGACGCCCGTAATATTTTCCCGGGATCCCTCATCAGCTCGCCGAGTCGTGCGAGAGTTATGGAGGTAGAAAATTAAAGGGGCACAGTAACCCCTTCACAGTTTACATCGGAGGTAGATACAATCATGGATAAAGATACAGAAGTCAAGTACGTGAAAGTATTTGGGAGTATCTTAAGTTCTTTATAAAAATCTGTTAAGAACACAATCATCACACCATAGCTACCACTAACAAAAGATTTTTGATTCTTTAGACGAAGTCAGATTTTAATATCGAAATCAAAGTTCGCAAACGCTTAAATGTATGGGATGACATAAGGTAACGCTAAATCACGTGATCGATCGCCATCGTCATCGCAAGTTCATAGAGAAAACGATTCGAAACCATAGAGTAACGAACTGTTTTATCGCTTACTTCCATACATTTGACGTTCGCTTTCGCTTTGATGACGGATAAAAATTGTTTTTGTCATCTGTCGAAACGATTACGAACTTAGATATCGTATCGCTACGAATCAAATGAAACTGTGGCTAAACCTGCAGATATCCAACCTACAACATACAAATAGACAACCTAACGCTCTGGTTGACTGGAAGAGATCCCTAAACGGGATAAGTCCGCCATTGTGCAATTACCTTTTTATTTTTAGTCATTGTTATGGTTTTTTTACTCGTACAATAAAGATACTACAAACAAACAAATGTGTAGTTTATAAGATTCGAACTTACGTCCTTTTGGTCGGTAGATCGATCTGAGTCAAGTACGGTCATTTTCATCAAAATCATCGTCAAGAAACGACTTTGTAAATACTGCTCCTGACTGCGACTTTAAAAAAATCTAACACCAGTGTTACCTACATGTATTCCTGTACAAAATCCACTGAGACAATGCTGCCAAATTTTTGCAAAATTCAATTTTTTTCACTATTTAATTAACTTTAATTGCCGTTGCATAACAACGATCTGTGATTTTGTGTTAATAAATGGAATTGGGCCCCTGTATTCAATTCATGCATCTAAACAATCTCTAATAGATTTTGATTCGAAAGATTAGTGGTTATTTGTCAAAGGCTATCAAATATTTTCCAAAAAAAATATTCTTTTCTATCTAGTAGATTGCAAGATCAACCCTTTTGGCACAGAATCTAGTTGATAATGCATAAGCAGTCGACACGCATGAGTGCCAAATCCAAATGTGCCAATCAAACTGCAGTGTAGTTACGAATGTAAATGCGCTTGGAAACCGGAAAATGATAATTACTGGTCTATCCCGACATGTCCTGTTTTCAATTGATAATTACATCTAACAAAAATATGAGTAAGTACACTTTTTATATGTATTTCTTGAAACTCATTTTGTTATTTGAAAAGAATACAAGCAAAAAAATTATTTAATTTTTTTACACGACTGACCAAAAAAGGAAAAGGTCATGTTTTCAGGGTTCATGTATGTACGTATGTTTGTATGTATGTAAGTTTCTTTATTCCAGAACGGCTTAACTGATTTTGATGTCAGATATATTTTTAGATTCTGTACACGCCAATACTCTGGCGTGTGAACTTGAGGTATTAATGGTCTACTTAATTAAATGAAAATGCGTAAGTTAAAATTGAACTATAATCGGGCCGAAACCTAAACTCCCGTATGACAGGTGTCATCAGGGTCAAGCCCATGAAGTTCCAACTTTTTGGATTTTTAAATCTATGCGCGGAAATGTAGTACTTGAACTTCCGGCTTGCCTGTTTAGAGAGTTCCATTGCATCCGGCTACAATAAATCGATAGTGAAAATATAAAAAATCGCGATACATCGTTTAATTCTTCGATTTATTTAATAAGGTTTGTTATTGATTTTTAAATGCTGAATATAACAATTATTGCACCTTAAAATAAAATAAAAAATAACATTAAGGCAATATAAAAAAAATAGAAAGAGGGACAAGAATTCACGCAATCGTATCGAATCGTAACATCAGAGTAGTCACTATGAATTTATTATCAATGTAAGTGACAATGACAGCTACTTTGATGGTTCAGACTTCTGATTAATAAAAATAATTATTTTATTTGGATTTGTTATTTTTACGTAAAATCAAATAATCGTAGCGACTCGTGTTTAGGTACATGACTATTATTGTCAAACTGACATACGTCATACGGGAGTTTAGGTTTCGGCCCGATTATAGTTATTATTAATAAATATTACAATATCAGACTGAGAACTAAAATAGATACATGTTTTTATTTGGCGGGATCTGTCAAGAGTGAAAAATATTTGAACTAGGAACACAAGTTTGCATTTCTTTCTTTTTAAATTCTGTACGGCCAGCGCAAAGTAAATGACAATTTGGTATTAGACAACAATATTAAAAGGCTTATCCATTCCGCCCACCAAAGGACAGAATGTCCTTTTACATCAGACCGCCCACCGTGAGGATATGGCGAAAGTTGAGCTACTTAATTAACAAATATAATGTTTTAATAAAAAGCAAATCAATTAAACTATATAATAACTATAAATTAAAGTGCTGTCAGTTATTAGGAACTTAACACTAAAATTAAAACTCTACGGCACAGAACTGGATTTGAATCAAATATCTGGGTAAGTAAGTGTTTTAAATAAAAACTTCATTAAAAAACTTAATATTATATAACAGTACATCTCTTTTTTTTTTTCAGTTTTTACAGATGCAGTGTATTGCAGTTGCATACTAGTGGACTAAATCAAGCTGATTATCGTGTCTACGTTTTATCATCAGGAAAGTAAGTACTTATTTACATTATTACATGTCACTTATACTAGATTTTTAGTCTGTACATATAAATTGATGGTTGTATCAAATTGAACTGTAAATTATTTTAGTAGAACTTATGAACTTTAATTACAGGTCTCATCGAACATATAATGGGAAGAGAGCTAATAATTGAAAGTATAGAATTAAGAACTTTAAGCCTATTTTATATTTACACTTATTTACAACATTGTATATAACAGTTTGGCTTTCGTCTGCTATTTGTAAAAATGCGAGTTTGTGTAAATATATGATTGGAACTGAACGATGTGTTTGATTTATATGTACTAGCTATATCCCTTTTACTGTTGACCTCGCCTGATATAATCCATCCTAGAGATGTACGCTGGGTTGTCGGATAACCTGGTAACTTAATCAAACCCTCCTGCAAAATTTGACCATATACTCCTGCGCCCAATAAAATGTCGATTCTGCCAGACGAGTCGTAATACGGATCAGCTATAGGGTTTGCTCCTAATCCTACCCAATCTCTAGAAGACACCTCTTTGGTTGGAAGATAATTGGTAATATGATTTAATACATAAGCATCAGTTGTAATGACAGACGTAGGATCCAACATTGATTTAATTCTCAACTGAACTTTGGACTGTAACTGTGTTGTTGTTTGATCTATGCTAGACACATTACTATTTACTGGGATTTTCTTCAATCCTAACCTATAAACTAAACGGCTTGAAATGAAAGAGGATTGTGAGCCTTGGTCTACTAGCGATCTGACTGTATGATGGTTACCTGAACTTGATTGAACTTTAACTAAAGCGGTGGGTAACAAGACTTTTGAATGTGAATTATTATTCCGACTGAAGCAAGCTACTACTGGTGGATCTAGATGATTTCGATATGAACTTTTTGGACTATTTTGTTTGATCATAAGATCTGTAGCTGGTGGATGAAGAAGGGAATGGTGCCGTTTGTTACACATCTTGCAATTTATAGATATGCGGCATAACTTCACCGTGTGGTTGCCACCCAAACAATTTATACACATCTGCTTATTTGACACAAAATTACTCCGGCTTTTATAATCCATTTGTGCGAATTTTTTGCAAAAACATAGTTTGTGACTCTCAGAGCACAATTCGCATGTTAGATTCGCAACGTGAAATGTTTTTAGTGTATTTACAACATTGGGGTTTGAAGGCCTCTGTTTAGGTTCAATGCATTCCAAAGCCTGAAATCTAGATTGTAAAAACATTGTAAATTTTTCTAAAGTAGGAAAACTATTGGAACTATCAGCAGCTACGCTCAACTCCCACTGTTTGCGAGTTTCAGGATCTAATTTATAGTTGACAATATGTATTATTATTATGTCCCATGAACTAACATCTATATCAAGATTTTTTAACCCATAAATACAGTCAGTGGTTGTACTTAACAAATCTTTTAAAGCTGTTGCGGATTCTACATTACTGCCTTTTTGGCTAAACAATTTCTTAAGTATAGCACTAGCTATATAATATTTGTTATTAAACCTATTCTCTAATTGTTGCCAGCATTGCTTGTAATTAGCTGAGGTGACCGGTATTTGCCTAATCAGAAGCTCAGCTTCTCCAGTCAAGTGCCCTCTCAAGTAATACATTTTTTGAACGTCATTCAGATTTTTGTTTGAATGGATCAAAGAAACGAATAAATCTCTGAATGACATCCACTCGTTGTAATCCCCTGAAAAGGTGGGAATCGTTATCTTTGGTAACTTGACTAAAGAAGACGAAACATGGCTATCCTTGGTCATGCTGCAACTTTTATCATTTTTACTTTCACCAAATGATTTTAAATATTTCCTAAGTAAACTTTTATAATCAACATATGTTTCTTCAGCTTTATCATAGACACTCTCTTTAGAATAAATGCTGTTCTGAATATCATCCCACTTAAAATCCTTTATTAATTTTTGATGTGTACTAGTAAACTCTACCCATAGTTGTTCAGCATTATCTAGTCTAGTTTCCACATACGACTCATTGTTACGTTCTTGTAGAGATTTCTCAAAATTAATGAATAAATTGTTAAATCTATTTAATATGTCTCTTTGGTAGTTAATTAAACCTTCCATCATAAGATTTTATAGTTAAAAAATGGATAAATAAAACACTTACGAACTTCTGATCAAAAATCTCCAACAATATCATACAAATTATATACAATACTTATCTCCTAAACCGTTCTGAAATACCTGTATAAGAACATACATATAATTTCAGATTATTAGATAACTAAAATGTAGTTCACATAAAGTTCAAACTTGCTTGAAGAGATCACCTTTGAAGTATGTTCTTTCTTGAAAGAAGATCGAAAATTGGTTAAAATAATATTTGTAAATGTACTCACAAATCTCCAGATTAACTCACTATCACAATCACAACACTTGATAGATAAATAGAAGTGGGGCCGTGGGGGGTACAGCACACGCCCCCTTCCGCCGTCTCTCTGCCCGACGTCACTGGATCCTTGCACCAAAGCCGTCTTCAGGTCTGCTTATATCCTCATTCTGAGGAATACGCAGCTCATTGATGAAAATCAAGCAGCAATCCATTCATTGTGTGTACTTTATTTATGTTGGTAAATAAATCACATAACCATACAAGGTTTCTTCTTCCGTCTCGATTGGACCAAATGTACACGCCAATACTCTGGCGTGTGAACTTGAGGTATTAATGGTCTACTTAATTAAATGAAAATGCGTAAGTTAAAATTGAACTAGTTATTATTAATAAATATTACAATATCAGACTGAGAACTAAAATAGATACATGTTTTTATTTGGCGGGATCTGTCAAGAGTGAACAATATTTGAACTAGGAACACAAGTTTGCATTTCTTTCTTTTTAAATTCTGTACGGCCAGCGCAAAGTAAATGACAATTTGGTATTAGACAACAATATTAAAAGGCTTATCCAGATTCCTTGCATTCCTCTGAGTGACATAGGCTATATGACGTTATCTTTAAAACAAAATGGCAGTCGTGTTTTTTATTTTTTTATAATTTTGCTTGTTTACAACTGTAATTGGTATTTTTCTTTTATTTTATTTTTTCTTTTAATTAATTTATAATCTACTAAAATAATTTTTCCGGCAAAGGTCTCCCCTTATGCCTCATCACCTACCCCTCTCTTGCTATTGAGCGGCGATTTTTGGAGAGTGTCAAACTTATCAATAAAAAATAAGCAAAATTTGATGCATGTAAGCCTTATCTTTATAATACAGCACGAAACAAATCGTAACCGAAAACATTTTTAGATAAAACATTTTACGAGGGTGATAAAAGTCTGATATTTGTTTCATCGTGGCGTGACAGTGAATAATTTAATAGATCGTGAAAAATATGTCGTCTTCCTATTCGGAAGCCACCCTTATATGTATGGCACTTATACATACCCAGAATATAGGCTTTTTGAATTTGTTATGTGTTTTCTAATCTTTTGTTGTTATATTCGCGCACAAATTAAAAATTCACTTCCAGGAATATTAGGGTAATTTCAAACCAAACAAATTATATTCGTAACATTTCACTTTACAGCTACTAAAGCGTTTCGGATGTAATCAACAAGTCCTAAATTCCTGCGGCATTTTGTTGTTTGTAACAAAACACAAATAACCGTGATAGGGATTGGATTCCTGGAATATATAGTAACGTCAAAGGTTATTGTTCAACCAACCAATAAGTTGATCTTAAATTCCGATTTCTGAAAATGCTTCCATAAACAAATCTATAATCTTCAGAAAATTTCATTACCCACGATACATTATTATAATACAACAGAAACGAACCTCTGAGAAATGTACATATATTACTCTATACATAGGTATAGAGAAATAAAAAAAAGACTATAATGGTCAAAGCTTGTATCATTATAAATTCCGTGAAATATTTTCAGTTCCAATAAATCAGTCAGTGGCAAAAGCTTGTAAAATACAAAATTCGGTGAAACCTGTGAAACGTTATTTTAAGCATAAACCAATACTGGATCCAATATTGGACATCGTGGCAGAGATGAAAACAAAATACATTACCGGTAGAGTGCTCCTATTAAATACAAAAGCCAATCAGACTATGCGTCGTGTCGCCGCGCTTGATTTTGTGTACACTGTACGACCTGTAGGTACACCCATACTTCCAGCAAACAAAGTTTTACACTGTATACTTCAGTTACAACAAAATGCATTTCACTACGCGTTTATACGAAACATTTCTAGCTACAGTGTGATGTGATTTGGATTTGTTTAGTTCTTGTTTATGACTTGTATTACAAGATATATTGTAGAGTATTGTATTCTGTGATTGAAGAAAATTGATTTATTTCCTGAAAATCTCAATATTACTTGCCTGAAAAATCCGACCTAAAATGATCGAATATCCTGCGTTCAAGCGTACGTTGCTATGACCACAGATAATATAATAACTAGTACTATAACGCCTTGTTGGAATATTACAGTGTAAGAGTGGACAAAACAATAAGGCACCGGGTGATGATGGAATCACGGCTGAGCTTCTGAATGCAGGTGGAAAACCGGTATTAAAAGCTCTTCAGAAGCTATTCGATTCCGTCATACTCGAGGGACAAACGCCTACGGCATGGCACAGAAGATGGTGGTACTTTTCTTCAAAAAAGGCGACAAAACCTTATTGAAGAATTATAGGCCTATCTCACTTCTGAGCCATGTCTACAAACTGTTTTCGAGAGTCATTACGAATCGTCTCGCTCGCAGGTTTGACGACTTCCAGCCTCCCGAACAAGCCGGTTTCCGAAAAGGCTTTAGTACCGAAGACCACTTACATACGCTGCGGCAGATTATACAAAAGACTGAGGAGTATAATCAGCCATTATGCTTGGCGTTTGTGGACTACGAGAAAGCCTTCGATTCGATCGAGACCTGGGCTGTGCTACAGTCTCTCCAACGGTGCCAAATTGACTATCGATATATCGAAGCGCTGAAGTGTCTGTACGAAAACGCCACCATGTCGGTCCGTCTCCAGGATCAAGGCTCCAAACCTATCCAGTTGCAACGAGGGTGAGACAGGGAGACGTGATATCTCCGAAACTGTTCACCGCCGCCTGGAAGATGTTTTCAAGCTTCTGGACTGGAGCGGACTCGGTATCAATATCGACGGCGAGTACATCACTCACCTTCGATTCGCTGACGACATCGTAGTCATGGCTGAGACCTTGGAAGACCTAGGCACAATGCTCGATGGCCTCTGTAGAGCCTCTCAACAAGTGGGTCTAAAAATGAACATGGACAAGACGAAAATTATGTTTAATATCCGTGTCGCACCCACTCCTCTGAAGGTTGGAGACTCTACACTCGAAGTTGTTGACAATTATGTATACCTGGGACAAACAGTTCAGTTAGGTAAGTCCAACTTCGAGAAAGAGGTCAACCGTCGAATCCAACTCGGCTGGGCAGCGTTCGGGAAGCTTCGCGATATCTTCTCGTCCAAAATACCGCAGTGTCTCAAGACTAAGTTCTTTGACCAGTGTGTGTTGCCAGTAATGACATACGGAACTGAGACGTGGTCGTTTACTATGGGCCTCATAAGGAGGCTCAAGGTCACCCAAAGGGCGATGGAGCGCGCTATGCTCGGAGTTTCCCTGCGTGATCGAATCAGAAATGAGGAGATCCGTAGGAGAACTAAAGTAACCGACATAGCCCGCAAAATCGCGAAACTTAAGTGGCAGTGGGCGGGGCACATAGCTCGTAGAACAGATAGCCGTTGGGGCAGAAAAGTTCTCGAGTGGCGACCACGAACCGGAAAACGTAGTGTTGGCAGGCCTCCCACTCGGTGGACCGACGACCTGGTGAAGGTCGCGGGATGCGCATGGATGCGGGCAGCGCAGGAGCGGTCGTTGTGGAAATCCTTGGGGGAGGCCTTTGTCCAGCAGTGGACGTCTTTCGGCTGAGAGAGAAGAGTGGACATCTTTGCATAAAATGCTTTGCATGAAAAATTTCAAAAAAACTTAGTGATGATAATTAATTTTCATCCCGACACCTGCCGAGCCTGACAATTGTTATGGAAACAAAAACCCATTATCCAGTACCCCAGCCAAAACAGATTACCCACAAACTTGGTGCCGTGTTTATATTTCTCGGATCAGCAAACAGTGATAATTCACCAGCGAATAATAAAGACAAACGCACGGGAACAGACCAAATTAAACCGAAGGTAGAGGGGAATGGAGGACAAAAGGCCGTATAGTTACAAAGATACACAGTGTGCCCTTTGACGACACAGCACTACTGTTTGTACAAGTTGGACGCACTAATCGCGTATTTAGAAACTGGAATTACAAAAGTAGATACTTAGTAACATCTATTGAATAAACTAGTTCAACGTTTTGTTCAGTGCGATGTAAAAAAATGCGAATTAAAAGGGGATTGTCTTGATTCTCTCTTTTCAATCTTCCCCGCAATATGTTGCATCGGGTAAAAACCACACAAAAAAACACGGTCCTTTAAATACTTAGATATTATCATAAAAAAAATAATAAAAGTTTTATAAGAGTAATAAAATTTGAATGAACCTTAGGTCTTCTAAGGCAGGTACATTTATCAGGTTATTTACCGTAGGTTTATCGCCAGTCATATCATAATGTTGTTTCTAACTAGTAATTACTTTAATATGAAAATTATTAGTATTAGAAGCATCAAAGCGAATAGGCAAGTGTAGGATTTGGAATTCCATTAAACGGCTTAAGCTGTTCCTGCTTGCTCTACTCGTGTCGGCGATGTGCCTTGATTAACTTAGTAGATTGTCTCATAAATAACTATTGAGGTGTTGAATCTTGTGCAGCAGATAACTACACTGTTATACTTCTATTCCTACAAGATTCAGCATTAGGTACACAGAAAAAGCCATTCGCTGTATGCTATGGTTTGCATTTATTGTTAGAGTCAATATTTTAATCAACGATCAACTCACCAATTATTTTTTTACATTTTTGGCCTTATCGTTTAAAAACATTTTATCTTGATTCAAACTAAAAGGCTTTCATTATCTAATAAGTAGATCCCATGATTTCATGGGTTTTGGTAATCTATACTCCCAAATTTGGATTTCTTTCCTATAAGTTTCAGAAAAAAGTACCCTAAGTGACATTACGTCTTAAAGCTCTAAGTCAATCTGATTTTGTTAAGAGTTTAACATTTATGGCACTGTATCCGACTCACTCTTGGCCAAATTTTTACGAGACTTCCTTTTTAAACGTATAATCTTATCAGTAAAAACTTTGCGAGTATTCCCATGCCGTTTCCTTGTAGACTAGAGTTTGCGGTGAACTTGGACAATCGTGTTTAAACTTAAGAATTTATTTTTCTTTTAAAGTTTTTCGTCGTACAGTCGTAACGACATTCTTGATACTACTGGATAAAATGGCGGATTGAATACCGATGCAATTCTTTTCAAGTCATTACTATAGCTGCATCAATATTTAGTCAATACATGAAAGTTAATAGATTTGCTTAGGTAACGAAACCGATTTAAGTTATATAATATTTTTTTTTTTAATCGTGTTAAAAATATTTCTAAAATAGTTCAAAATACAAACCAGGCAACTGAGTATTAGATAAACAAATTTACAAAAAATATCGCCAAGGCGATATTTTAGATATAAAAGCGAGTAATAAAATGCACTTAATCAAAAATAGAGCGAATTAACAAGAGCAAACGACAACAAAAAAGTCAGTTCAAAAACTCGGAACTAGCTTTAGACGATAAAAGTCTGGATGTAGATAAACAGACAGAGCCCGGGACATCTTTTGTGAGGCTGTCATTGTGGTTAGCAGCGCAACAGGTCTGCAAAGAATTCAAAAGCGGGTTGACTCTGCCTCTGACAAGCGTCTGCAAATTATGTCTACTTTCGACCTGGGGCGGAAGAGTTGATTCACTAGGTAATATCTTTTTTTTTTAAATTCTATGATGTGTATCATTGTTTGTTATGATATATAGTATCGTTGAGTTAGCATCCTATAACACAAGTCTCGAACTTACTTTAGGGCTAACTTAATCTGTGTGATTTATCCGTATATATTTATTAGTTATTTATTCTTTAGTGTAGAGGAAGGATCGTAGCAAGTGGAAACCGCTAGTCTCTGCCTACCCCCACGGGAAAAAGCGTGATAATATGTCTGTATGTATATTGTATGTATTCTTGGGAGGCCTCTCCTTTTTGCCTCCACAATTCTCGATCCAAAGCAGAATCAAATTCCGATCAGTGAGATCGTGTCAGTGGAAATTTAGATTTGTTTGCATATGACGATTGATTACTTAACTAATGACAACTTTAGCACATCCCTTCATGGCACGAATTAATTGATAAGTAACTATATACATTTGAATACTAGATCATTAAATCCAAAGAAGCTGTTTATATTTTGAGACGGCGGTGCTTAGATGCCTACATAAATACTTACGATACACGAAAAAACTGATATAATTCTAATGACAAACGTAAACGACGTCAATTTAGCCGCAAAAAGGCAAGTGCCTAGTTCCTTCCATGCTGGTAAAAAACTATTCCAACTACAGAGAAATCGGTCATCAATATTCAATCTTCACGGAATCACAGTGCATGCAACAGGTATCATTGTACCACGAGATGAGGGCAGTAATGGAGGGCGCTTCATTCAGACAAGCTCCTTTCATCGGGACGCTTCGTGTAGAACGTTCTAGAATCGTCCAGATTAAGACGAACTCGACGAGTTATGAATAAAACATGAAAAGTGAAGGCTGGAGATTTCAAACCACTGTAATCTGAAAAGCCGTCATTAAAATTAGGCTCGGATATGATTTAGGATGTGAAAGGTTTTCTCAAACTGAATACCTTTTCAACAGTCTTCAAAAATGAGAGTAAATTTAGCTTTTACTGACTTCGTGTATTAAAATAAATAAATATCGCTTTTTGATGTAAAACATCTATTGGCGAGGCTTGGCAGAGACATCGACTCGAATGCTGTAACGGAAAATGGCGATGCTAATTTGTTATATGTCATCCGTCGCTGTATCGCCCCGTGACGGCTAACTTTTTATCTATCGGCTCGGCTAGGAATACTTACCAATTAAAATAGGGTTTTCATGTGATCATTATCGACCTTACGACTAAAATCGAATTATTTGTTGAAACAGTTTCAAACGATTATCTTTATTGAAGTGATAATCAATAGTGTTATCAATCGTTACCTATATTAGTTCCACGACTCTATTATACCCATGGAAGTAATAAGTACTTACGTAGTACTTATTTCTTCCATGATTATACCTAAACTTTTCATTATACTTCGAACTATCATTAACTCAACTGTTTTCCATAGACAACAAAACAAATTATATTCACGAGTTATTATGAAATTGTGAAGTTACAGCGATAGAAACTCATCTAGCACTAATAAAACAAGCAACAACAAATAGATGGCAGCACAGTCACGACGCCAGTCCTCCAACCCGCCATGAATATTCATTTCATATTTTAATTCTTTAAATTAAGTTATATTTGTTATACTACGCATATTAAATGAGTTTTCAGACGTACCTTGTTCGATTACGTTATTTTCGCAGAAAGATGCTGGATCTGAAAAGATAGAGAAAATTATTTGTTACGTGAGTTACATCTCAATAACTAATCAAAGTAAAAATAGAAAGTATTTGAGATAAAAAAAAGTAAATTCTATTTCCATACGTTCAAAATCACCCAAAGATAGAAATAGGTTGAAAAATAAATAACATCAGCATTTTCCGTCAATTTACCAATAAATAAAAGGGGTGAAAAGTTTGTTAGCACGCGCGAGATAGCTTATTTCTAGAATTAACACTCTGCGGTGATTTTTAGGGTTCCGTACCTCAAAAGGCAAAAACGGAACCCTTAAAAGATCACTTTGTTGTCCGTCTGTCTGTCAAACTTTTTTTATCGGGAATGCTTAAAGGTATCAAGTTGAAATTTATATTGAATACTCGGATCCACGGTCTCTTACAGCAAATCAAAATTATACGTCAACGCGATCAAGAGATATTAAAATGTAAATATTGCGAATTTTCGCATATTTTGCGAATATAATTTAGTAATCAAAACCTATGGGGTACTTCTCGTTGACCTAAAATTATGAAATTTGGCAAAAAGCAAGGCCTAACGGTACTTACACAGGAATAAATCTGAAAATTGTAAATATGTTATTGGAAGGCTAAAAAAGGTGATACAAACTTATTTTTGCGCTGGATTCAGTATGAGTTTTTAGGATCGAACTGCAAAGTTTGTTTTTAAGTTAGAGCTATAATGTGAGATGCTTTGCGTGTACGGAACCCTCGGTGCGCGAGTTTGACTCGCACTTAGCCGGTTTTTATTTTTGTATATGACGAAGGCTATAAACTACTAGCATTCCGGAAATCCCACAAGAACCCAGCGGCAGGGCCCAGCAGAAAGTCAGATCCCAAATTGGTGTAATTTATCACGCCTCAGTAAAAGCAAGCCGATTGAATTGAAGCCAATATGGGAAAATGTCCCATCGGCCGCCTTTCGCACAAAATAAATATAAATTTTTAATCAGGCCACGCGACCCGACATAGTACTCAATTTAGGCGAAAGCCAATTTCGACGTTCCGATATGAATTTTTAAATCACGTCTATCCTTCACATGCCTACCCTTAGAACATTAAATACAATCTAATGGGGTTTATATCATAGATATTTTTTTGCCTTTATGACATTACATTATGGAAAGAATCGAACTATGTATCGGGTCGATTGACCTTTCAATTCGCTCGAAAAAAGATAATATTTTAGCCCTCTTTTTATAAAAACCTCTTTATTTATAAAAACTAAAGTTTCCACGTGTATTAACATAGAGTTATAGATTCATCCTGTGTATTAATAGAATAGCATATATTGGCCATACATACTTTGTGACCCAGATTTTTTTATTTCCCACAGCACAGGAAAACCATTTGCACCGTCAAAGTTACAACTTTACAAAAACTAAGTACCACCTGCGTCTAGACTATTATGAGGAAAGTTTATACATAATTCATAGTTATGAAAATTCTCTCATGCAAAGCTAAAGCTACAACGAACGGTATAAACATAATACCAGAGTTACTTTTAGACAATGGTGAGCCTACTAAAATTTGTAAAATTCACGTGTCAAACAGATCATAGTGTTGGTGTAATTAAGCTTTCAATAAGTTTTTTAAACAGGCAAATATCAGTTGATCAAACTTTTTGTCGGCGTTTAAATTTATTGCTAACCACAAATCATCCACTAAAATGTTAAATTCGCGACCGATTCGGAACAATATTTGAATCGGTTCCCACATCAATTCAACTCAATGGACAACGTTAACAAAATGTAAAATGGCGCCACCCTTATTTCGCGCGTCACTAAAAATAAACCAATTGACGTATCATATATGAATAGCCTTTCGGCACCCTCGTATACGTGGAAATTGTCGAACAGAATGAAAACTGCTCACAAACTGAAGCCCCATCGAAGTCCATTCGACAGCTCGGTCGGACGTACAAATAAAAACAACAAATATCTCTCTTCTTTTTGTTTTCATCGGCTTTCCACGTAATCGGGAAATATTTACGATTCTCGGGATAAATGTAAAATAAGGGACGATTTTTATGCAGGAAAAGGAAGGATAAGTTTGATTTAAAGCGTCTGGAATATTTCTGGGTATCGTACTATATAATAGATCAATTTATGTTTGAACGAAAATGTCTGTTCTATGTTCTGTAATAAAAGATGTCGCGGCCAATAAATTTTAATAAAGCAGTGAAACCTTGAATTTCTTACGAGTATCACAGCCCTAAATAACCCGTTAATTACCGCATTCAGGTGTATCTTTCTATTCTGTGTAAATTCAAAAATAAGTGAAGGGTTCACAATTGCCATAATGAAACAACAAGAGGTGTGATTGACGTAGTGAGTGATAGCATGAAAAAGGCAGATACTAATAAGGCCTTCCTAATGCGTGATCCTAACACAATCTAGCCATCGGACCATAGTCCGATGGACCATAGACAGATGTGAGCAAATCATAAGATTAGAAAACCAAGTTAACTAGATTTCCTTAATGGCTGCACCTCGGAACTGGGCTACTGGGCAATACGTTAGATAAGGCGTCCCGTCGGAAGCCATCTGCCTCTAATGCCTCCCTACGGCACATTGCTCGCACGGCCATCGCATCCAACTTGTTAGAGCCAATAACGTTTTATGACGCTCCTCCAACAGAATCTAATCGCTTGTTATAATGTTAGGGATCTTTTCTACTGTTTTTTTATTATATAGGTATCTCATTTTCTTTTCGAATTATACATCCAAAATTCTTTAATATCTTTGTGGCCTCAAAGCAACGGCTAACGAATTTAATATCTACTAAAAAGTCAATAAACATTTCGACACCAAATTAATATTTTACGATCCTCATTTGGTGGAATAAAGAATGGGTTTCTTTAATCAACGAAATATTCATTCCTTTTAAACGGCCATAAAAAAAATAAAAAAAAAACAAATGCTTAGTAAATATCATCAAGATAGATATCATCCTACATATCATCAAGGAAATTTATGGCCAATTGTAAAGGTATTACATATTTTTTGTGCTAAGTCATGCGGTAACAATTTAACATTTTTACTACAGGCTTTTGTATTACAGCTTGTTACAAAGCAAGCACGTTCCCATCCATACAGTCGTATTCAAATTATTCTGACCGCAATTCCGAACAAGGAACAAGTTCAATAAAAGTTACAGCATTGCCCAAAATAACACTTACAATTGCCCTAGAGGCTGTTACCTTGAGTGAGAGCTCTCGATTTTATCACCAATTTTAGGGAATGAAAAATGTTTTTCTTCTTAAATTCAATTTAAGTTTGTTCTATGCCTTTTCCGAGCTGTTATTACACTCGTATGCCACTTTCGTTGTAATAAACGAGTAAAATTATTTGTAAGGGTCAGAAATTTTATGATATAGTTTGAACGATAACATCCAAAAACTTGAATATCGTGGACAAATATTTTTTTTAAACGCAGTTTCAAACAAAATTTGGTTCTTACATTGCTGCATTTTCGTCGTAACTCGATACTTTTATATTTTATTTATTCAATGCTGCCTTCCAATCCAATCGGTCGATCTACCCCTGGACACTTTAGTCCCAGGAAATTGAAAGACCGCCACGTAGCTCCGTGATCTGAATATGAACTTTTCGGGTTCTGTAAGTGAATTCGTTTCAGAAGAAAAGAAAAATAAATTGGCTGTAGATTTGTGCAAAATGTGTCTGAATTTTAAATATTTTACAATATTGGTATGACTGGTAATAATTATTCTAATAATAATGACACGCTGTATAAAATGAAATAAAAATAAATAAATAAAGAATTTATCAAAGAAGAAAAATAAACAAAGCATTACGTATACCCACACGCGATAATGTTTTCTATTCTTCGACAAAAGTTCGAGTTCTTGTTAGTCATTACGTGGAATGAAACATACACTATCGTGTAATTATTTTCAAATGATTTTCAACGATTTTAATTTTGTTTTAAGATGTTCCTTCAAGCATGGCGTTTTAATGATAACAATTGTAAAATAATGGCCGCATTTGACCTTATGAGCGTTGGAGGATCAATATATACCTTATCTACCGTACCGTACCGTACCGTATATATACCGTACCTTGGCAATAATAACAAACATTGATAAATCCGTTATTTAAACAGGTTGAGTTTTATATCACCCAATCATGGTGTATGCTATTAAACTGTCACTGATAATCCCTTTACCAAACCGACTGCAATATTTAACGAAATTGACAGGCCGAAGCCATACTCACAATTATTGGTATCGGGAAACCTGATAGGAAAATTATTCATGGCTGTTTTTAAAATAAACCTAGATTATATTCACGATTACAGTTTTCAATTTGGACCAATTACAGGATCTCTGAGTTGATTCGTTTCAAAAGAAAAGCAAAATAAATTTACTTTAGATTAGTAGAGATGAATCTTCCATTAATTTATAAGTAAGTACATAATATAATTATATTTTGCGCTAATAATTACCTTTAAAATAAGTATTGAAAGTAGATTTAAAATTAGAAGATTTTAGTTTAATCATCCTAACTAATATTATAAATGCGAAAGTGAGTTTGTTTGTTTGTTGATTTGTTTGTTTGTTACCTCTTCACGCTTCATCTACTGAACCAATATTCCTGAAATTTCGCATACACATAGTTAGAAGTACGGAGAAGGACATAGGGTACCTTTCATCCCGGGAAAAGGCACGGTTCCCGTGGGAAATTCACGCGAGCGAAGCCGCGGGCGAAAGCTAGTAGCTAATAAAAACAAAAACGAAAAGGACTTTATAAAACTAATAAAACTTAATAAAATATGGTTCTATATGGTATAATAACCTCCCAAAATGAAACTAGTCCATAAGCTAGAAGTTGCTCAGCGTGCTATGGAGAGAGCTATGCTCGGGATCTCACTCAGGGATCGTATCCGAAATGAGGTTATCCGACAGAGAACGAAAGTCTCCGATATAGGCAAAAAAGTCAGCACGCTGAAGTAGCAATGGGCTGGCCACGTCTTCAGAAGAACTGATAGCCGCTTAATCAGACGTGTTCTCGAGTGGAGACCGCGCATGGGCAAGCGCAGTTTGGGACACCCCCTGGCGAGATAGCGCGATGACCTGCGCAAGATTGCCGGGAAAAACTGGATGCGTAAAACGCAAAACCGGCGGCAATGGCGTACTTTGGGAGAGGCCTATGTCCAGCAGTGGACTGCTATGGGCTGATGCGCGGATGATGATGGTTTAATAAGTGAAGTTTATGAGAAATGGTAGTATACGGTATAATAATGTAAGTATTATTAACCATAATTATATCTAGTAAATCATCACACATCACATTTACGGATCTTTCTGCTAAAGGACTATAATCACATAAATATTTTATCACCAATCAAATCGATCAACAAATTACCCAATCAAAGGAAATATTGAAATTCAAATTGAAAAATGAACAGTTGTTTCAGTTGAAAATTATTAAACTTCTGTAATAGCCACATTCTTGAAAAGGCTATCAGGAATACCGACAGACGCAAAACCACAAGTCATGGCAAGTTTGTGAAAAAAACCCGATTTTTTTGGATAGAAGTCTAGTGTATACTTGTATTAGAAGTAATGAATGAATGAATATTTTTATTTGCTTAATATACTCACATATCCTTCGAAACACTCGCACTGTGTCAGCCGTAACACTTACCCACCAAAGAGGTCGTATATCATTAGGCAAGCTCTCGAAATGACCCATAAAAGGAGAAATACGTTTAGTGCCAGGTAATAGTTTTAAAATATAGAGAACTAGCTTTTTCCCGCGGCTTCGCCCGTGTTAATTTCCCACAGGAACAGTGCTTTTTCCCGGGATAAATGGTATCTACCAGGGAGAACTGGTCTGCTTGTTTCTGATTCTACTTTTATTTTTATTTTTGTTCTTAACCATTTCATTGTGGTTACTCGATCACAAACATAACATGTTTAATTATATTTATATTTGTTTCTTATATTTTATTTTATTTTTAACTGTACACAATCTAGTGTATAAATAGCCCCTCTGGCATGATAGGCAACCAAGACTGTTGCATGAGTTTCTTTCGGCATTTCTTCTCAGCAGTGGTCGTTCCAAAATGCTAGTAGCTTGTAGCTTTGAGACATAATATATTATGATTAAATAATTAGTTGTCGACGTGAAAAAGAGCCTTCTTTGAAGGCCAAGTTTCAATAAAAAAAAAATGATTTTGACTTTGACCTATGTCCTTCTCAGTACTTCTAACTATGTGTATGCGAAATTTCAGGAAGATTGGTTGAGCAGATAAAGCGTGAAGAGGTAAATAAATAAACAAACTCAATTTCACATTTAAAATATTAGTTAGGATTAGAATCGTACAAGCAAGTAAACGTAAAAAATACATAGTTTGTAAGTACATATTGTAGGAGTTCGATCTTAGACACTAGAACAATATTTGCTCTCGTGATTGGTTTGGAGATAGTAAACTATTCGCTACAGACACTATTTGCAGTGACGTACAGTCACAAGCATTAAAACGTAAACATATCGATCCTTAAGACATTGAGTTAAAGTTTAAAATTGAATACCATTCTCGTGACAGTACCGAGATCGTTGGAAATAAACCAATGGATAAATGCCAACACTTACTTAGGTATTTGAAGATAAAGAGAAGTTGCTATATAGCTAGGGTTAGTGTGAATAAAATAAAAAGCAGTTACTTGCTGTTTTTATGTTTGTCTTTGTAGTGATAACTACAGAATTATTTTGAACTTCTAACTGGTCTACCTTGCATGTCACATTTTAGGTGAAATAGTTGATATATTGGGATATTATTCCTGTGGCGTATTACCTGCATGATAGGCTCTCGACGCACCACAATAGCAGGCATTCAAATCCATTAGGTTCCAGACAAATTGAATGGGAAAGTGACACACCGGTACACAAATTTCATATGTTGTTTTTACAATACTTATTAAGAAGCCAGGGAGACCCGCACATTAAAACGTTCTTTGAGTCACGCCGAAACCATTGGTAGCAATAACTCGACGTGATTTTGTGTACTTACGGAATTATATTGAAAACTAAACATTCATAACAAAACATTCCATGATTAGATTAGACTGTCAACTGAGATCTACAGAGTTGGACGTCTGACATTGACAGCTAGTGACACACGTTCCGTCTTGGGTCCTAACAAACCTTTCTTATCATAAAAAAATAAGAAATCATGGTAGGATTGTTGTAGAATTTTAATTATTCTCCTTTAATATCGTCGACTTAGATTATTATAATATTCAACGAATAAATACCTTATTTAAACATTAGTTCTTTTAAAGAATATTAAAAGTTGGTTTGACGTGCGTTCGAATTAAGCGAAACGGAGCGCGACAAGATGGAATGTCAAATCGAGTGGAGAGGGATCTTTCTCTTCCTGGATGGCCGCGACGAGTATGTAACATGGCTTGAGCAATTATTAATTTTTTGGGGTTTTTTCACTTTCGCCGCCCTCGGCTCACCGTCATGGGACTATAGTTTAACCTTTAGTTTTTAAATCCGCGATACGCGCAAGGACACAGGGGATATTCGCCGCCACGAAGTTGTCGGGAACATGAGCTGTTGATATCCACGTGCCCGCCCGGCCATATGAATTGGCGCTTCCTGGAGTGTCCTCCCATCACCAGAGGGTGCGGTTCTCCCGGACCGTGGACCGCATGCCACGGCGCAGGCCCCGTCGTCGGCGACCCCAAGGCGCAACACACGGATCCTAACTTTATTTCCAAAGGCCGCATCGCCGCCTCCGATCCGATGTCCCTGTAGTGGCTCAGCGCAAACCTCGGAAGGTCCAGCCAGCGTCTACTATCTCGCATACAACGGAGCGTTGCAGGAGCACCGCGCCGCTTTGATGACGCGACCAGCACCAGTGCTCGAACCCAACGGATCATAATGGTGAACGGAACAACGTTCTAAGTGCGCACAGACGTTTGTGTACGGACCTGGCCAGGTACCCTATATTTGGTTTATGTTAACTTTAATTTTCTATTGCGGCAAAGACTTATCAGATTTTGGTATTAGTATAACATGTGCCCGCCCTCAGCGGCTAGTGTGTTTATGGAATAAAATGCTATATTCTATCCCAACCATATTGTATTAATGATGTCACCCTGCCCATGACTCCCAGGACTTAAGGCTTAATAGACAAGAGGTCCTTGTACTTCAAAAGTACGAGGCTCTATCCTGAGCATTACATCCGGCTCTCTATAAAGTAAGTGTTCGTGTATAATCGCACTGCGCAGGGATATTGCCCGTCTTCGCTTCAAATAGTTGGGGACCCCTGCGCACACCGCCAACATACACTTTTTATTTTTTTTTATTTTTTATACACGACATCTTATATTCAATCATCCTTATTTGATACAATTTGATACAGCTGGGGTCTGGTTGTAAAAAAAACTATTCAATATTTTGCTATATTTTTTTTGATTAATTACTTTTTAAGACAAACTGTACGTTAAAAAAATGTCAATCACTCTGTTTTTTATATCATCGATATATATATAAAAATCTGTAAAACGTAAAAAACCTTTTTTCTATATGCATTTAACGAAAAAGTAAAAAAAAAAACGCTTTTTTACTTTTTCGTGCAGAAATGTAAAAAAAAATGTTTAAATCACCCAAAGTATTTTATTGTTCAAGTATTTGGAATAATAGTGTACTAAATAGTGCTAATTATTTTATATTTTTTTCTGGAACACGTTAAGCTTTATTATAAGCTGTTATTATGTTAAGTATATTATGCGAATTGAAGGCTAAACTCATCTAAATACCTTTATTATACAATTATTTAATATTTCTCTGAAATAACGAACATGCAAGAAAACTTCGCAGAAACTTCAATACTAATATTTATAAATGTGAAAGTTTGTTAAGTAAATCCGCCATTTAAATAAATTGATGATAAATATTTCAGGGCCTTAACAATTGGCTTTGTGAAACCATTTAATACCGATATCTATTATAATGTTACTCTACAATTCTACAATTGGCGGATTTTTCTCGATAAAACCGTTAAATGCCGATTGTTACATTGTTAAATCGATTCTGCGAAGAGTTTGAGACATCGTCTATCGATTCGCTGAAACTGGAACGGAGTGAGCTTCCTGGAAAATCCAACGAGATTACGTAAGCTTACGGAGGCGTTTGACAGGGAAGCTTGGGCCATTCCACGTGGCAGAATCCACTTAGTTGTAGGCACAGAAATGTGAATAATATAATAAAAATGTCTTTTAAATAATTATACGGACAAATCACACAGATTGAGCTAGCCCCAAAGTAAGTTCAAGACTTGTGTAATGGGATACTAACTCAACGATACTGTATTTGATACCAAAATACATATATAGATAAATAAACATCTATATGTATATGTATTTTGCAGGGCAGAGCCGCGGGCAACTAGCTGTTGCCCGCGGCTCTGCCCGAGGCTAAAAGTATTTTGTGTGATGTGTGTGTGTGTCAATCTTTTACCAATCTGCAGCCTATGTTTGCCCTAGGGGCTATTACCTACATCCATACTAAATTTCTTTGAAAATGACTGACATTCGGATTCATAAAGTTAAGAATGGAAGTTAGGAAGTATCGATGAATGTAGCTTTATTTAAAAATCATTGTTAGTAAGAAAATAATAGCTTTAGAACTTAAGAACTTGTTACCTTCTGTAGCTATTTTTTAATTATTGCCTACAAGAAAAAAGCTATGTTTTTCTAGGTCGACTCACGTATTTTAACATGCATGGCGTGACACTAACGTAACTCAATTATCATCAACCAATAATTCAGTTTTACGAGTTTTGTCATGCTATCTATAAAACCGAAATGGGACTAATGAACACGCCTCTAAAAATTGGTAATTATTGTGATATCTCAACAATTAAAATAGAAGCCTGGCCGCGTCCTACTTTTAAAGATAATTTAAATCATAATGTTGGAAAATTGTTGATAGAAATTTAGTTAATTGAAATTTTTTGATGTTCTCTATTTTTATACGTCACAAAATGTAAATTATAAGCTGCTATACCAGACTATTGTAATACCATGTTTTTGAACAAAATATAAAGATTTGAATATATTGGCTAAGTACAAAAAGTTAGCCGTCAAGGGATCGCTGGCAGATGTAAAACAAATGAGCATCGTGGCGCGACGCATCCTGTTATCATCACAGCATTCGACTCTATTTTACTGCCAAGCCGCGCAAGATCATAAACATAAACTGTCATCTAATTGAAAGCGAACATAAAAATGTAAAGACATTCGAATTGTATTCATTTGGGTGGAGGGTTGGTAACCTGAGACACAGGACCTCTCTTTATAGTTCAGGTGCCAGCCTACCATCATCTCTATTGTACTTAGATTACAAAATAAGTTATAAGTTTAAATTGTAACTGATTATGGTGAGAAAATAAACGTTATTATTATTATTATTTTACGCTTTCATATAGTAGGGGCAAGACTTGAGTCTTGCCTAACCAACATGTTGATCCAAGTAAATCAATCTTACTGGTATAACATCCTCAGTTCTCACAAAGAGAACTTTGCTATTCTCTACTCCGACACGGCTTAACATAGTTTTCTATAGCTTTCATATCGGCATGAAAGCTATTCAATTTTAACTGCGCCGCTCCACAAAACTATTTAAATTTAACTTTGCGACTTCGACATTGAAAGATAAGAAGTTATCGTGTCGGGCTGGAATTGAACTAGTTGTTGAACAAAACGCCATTAAAGTTTAAACTATTGACAGAGAGAAATGAACGTTCCTATATTTTTAATATCAATGCTATGTGTGAAAGCATAGACTTATAAATATATATAATAAATTCATAAATAAAGAAAAAAACAAACAGTTCGTTTAGCCAAATGTAATTAGACGAAGTTAAAAAAATCTTAGACAAAATATCATAAGGTCTTGTTTAATTCTTAATCAAGACAAAATACTTATAACAAATTATTTTATACTTTGAAGTCGTTAAATACAATTGAACACAACTTTTTATTCAATTTGTACTTATCTATTACCCACCGCTTAATAACAGAGCACCAATTGCAGCGAAAATTAACAATTTTTTATCTAATTTAGTATATATATCACCTACTATATAACACTCTCGCAATAACACTATTGTATTTGAACTAACAGAGCGAAACTACGTTCTAGTTATCATTACGTACCGTACAGCCGTCTGGTCCCGATGGAGGCTGGCGCTCGACTGAGCACAATCCAAGTGGAAAATATAGGCGATCTGTTCCTTTCCTACCCTCATTTCAACATTCATTATCTGGGCAATATCCCATTGAAAACGGGCATAGAGCGTTCGTGCAGACACGCTGGCCTATTCAGACTTCTACTGAACATCTTTATTAGCAAGCGATTGGTAGTCACGTATTTCAATCACTTTTTATTTCTTACTTTGAATACTTCGATGCTTTTTAAAGTTGTATAGATTATTGAGCAACATTTATCCAAGTGAAATGAGCCGAAGTCTCAATAGAAAATATCTAAAAAAGTCTGCAAAATGTAATTGTGATTAAAAACGTACAATTAAACTGTACATAATTAAAAATTAACTGGGGTATTGTTGCTTTAAATTTATTTCGTTCAATTTAAAATGGAAACCTCGCGTGTAGTAATCATTAATTGAATAAAAATTATATCTGTCCGGAAAACAATGCCGTAACCGTAACATTTTCAGGAAATAATTACAGATCACATGAAATTGGAGTTTATTTTGGAACTGTTGCCAGCATCGAGATATTATGTACGTAGTAGTTGTATTTCGATGGTTGCCAGGCATTTATTTGACAAGGGGTTATGTTATCATGCAAAATTCCCCCATTTACCATATTTTCATAATCCTAATGTCAATGTAACAAACAAATATATTTGACGCTTTTACTACATACTTTTTAACTATAATTTCAAGTGTCAATGACCGATTTTCGGACAGCTAAATTAAGAAAAAAACCAGTATAAAGAAGTCTCAACAGATAGCGTTTTATGAAAGCCGAGTCGTAATAATGGCTGAACCTATATAGTGCCCTTTTTCTTGTCAACCAGAGGCAGAAAAAAATCACATAACAGTTTGACAGGTGCACAAATCACTATAGGTACCTATTGATACTTTTTAGTTGTTTTTTTTAATAAGTTTTATTTTTTAAAAATCAATCCAATCCCGTTAATTTTTGCTTTTTGTATGGAACTTTTTCTCTCGCCTTTTACTAAGCGCCATCTATGAAGTCATCTGGAACTATTTTTTTTTTAAATTTGTGTCTCGGAAAATCCCTCATTGCGAAGTTCTTATTTTTTCCATGTTTTTAATCAACTATTAAAAAGTCTTGAAAGCTGTTTTCGTTTTTCAACAATTTATTATACGAATAATGAAAACTTCCAAAATAACCTACAATTTCAATAACAATACACTTTCTTCATAATAGGAAAGATCGTCAGTGTTATGGTCAGCCATGTAATTGTCGTAATTTCGCCACAATGCCGCTAACGACCACCACCCTTTGACAAAGCTCCTAATATTGCCACCCTGCCGGTTTCTGTTTTCAGTGTGTAATTCTAAGTATACAATGCGGATAGGTGAATCCTACTAATATCTTACTTACTTATATATTATATCTATACTATACCTACTTATAATCATAAAGGTATGCGAAAATGCGGATGTCTATTTCTTTGTTCTGCGCCACTTCCTGCTAGTGGGTTCTTTAGACTATGGGACTTCATCCCTGTAGTATGCCGGTCGGTATGTCGTTTGTCGTTTCAGGAAGAAGTGGAAACTTCTGATACGGAAGCCAAGATCCTCTTTAGGTCGTCGAGCCGTTGAAGTACCTAATGTATTTCTATATTACTGCATAGCGGCAAAACGGCGTCGAGCCGTTGAAGTACCTAATGTATTTCTATATTACAGCATAGCGGCAAAACGGCGGTGTCAACCCCGTTTTCACTGCAGCGAAGAAAACTATAATAAAACTGTTAAACAATCAAGTTCTGTTCTACCAACACAACGCAAAAGCATCATCGGGGACGTTTATATTTTAAAAAGTTCAAAGGGAATAATGATCATGACATTTTAATTAACGCTATTTTTGTATAACCTTGGCATGTTGTCGAAGGAAGAGAAGAACCACGTGATCGCAAATATTTGATAAATAAATTTTATGTTATTTTTCAGAAGTGTAGTCGTTTGATAAATATCTATTTAATACTCGACTATTTAATACATGGTCATATCATGGTCTAATCTGTCAGAAAACTGAAGTAATTAAAAAGTTTTTATTTACACACGGGTCTCGAACAAAGGTGATGGGCAAAAAATTAAATTCACGCGAGTGAGGTCGAGGATAAAAAGGTAGTCTAAATGTATAAGGAGGATGCAAACTAACTGGCCTATCAACACAGAGCGAAAACGGCTAAATGTAAAACCTACAATTTTGCAGGGAGGTTCTATCTATAGCGTCAATAAAAAAATTGAAATTTCACACTATCGTATCAAAAACGAACGCAGGCGAAGACGCGGGCAAAGGCTAGTCTTACTCATATTATAAATGGGAAAGTTTGAATGTGAGCTTGTGAATTTGTAAGTTTGTGAGGATGTTTGTTACTCAATCACGCAAAATCTATTGGACGGATTGCGATGATATTTGTTATACGGGTAGAAAAATACCGGGAATAGCACATAGGGTACTTTTTATCCCGAAATTTCCACGGGAGCGAAGCCCCGGGACGCGGCTAGTAATAAAATAAACGTAACGAGCCAATCAAAACAAATATCGTCTGAAAATTTTACAAACTTTTTCAAGCAACATTATGATACAGCCAAACGGATATTTTACAGTTCGATGTAAACAACGATAAATTCTTTAGTCACTGGCCATTCGTCGTCCGTTAAATTCCAAATTCAAACACGCCAATGGCACGCGATGTCGTTATGAGGTAGTACCTAAAATACTATACAAACTTTCCAGAAACAATCTCTCTCTCTCAGCCGAAAGACGTCCACTGCTGTACAAAGGCCTCCCCCAAGGATTTCCACACCGACCGGTCCTGCGCTGCCCGCATCCATGCGCATCCCGCGACCTTCACCAGATCGTCGGTCCACCGAGTGGGAGGCCTGCCAACACTACGTTTTCCGGTTCGTGGTCGCCACTCAAGAACTTTTCTGCTCCAAAAGCTATCTGTTCTACGAGCTATGTGCCCCGCCCACTGCCACTTATCTATATAATCTATATCGGCTATATCGGTTACTTTAGTTCTCCTGCGGATCTCCTCATTTCTGATTCGATCACGCAGGGAAACTCCTAGCATAGCGCGCTCCAGCGCCCTTTGGGTGACCTTGAGCCTTCTTATGAGGCCCATAGTAAGCAACCACGTCTCTGTTCCGTATGTCATTACTGGCAACACACACTGGTCAAAGACCTTAGTCTTGAGACACTGCGGTATTTTAAGAATAATAGAACGTAAATCTTTTTTCAGCAACCGGCTCACCTCACTTTACTAATGCAATCATAGACAGTATTCAAAACCACAAAACCCCCATACATTCAACATTTCAAACTGCATAGGAAAAAATACTTACATAGTGAGGTTTTCATTGGGTATCAAAAGAATCTTACAGTCGAAAAGCTACACAGGAACGCACATATTTAAGTTAAATATAACGAGTCCAAGTAGGTACTTATAATTGTGTTGCACAACTATGATAAACCAATTTTATTTAAATTTTTAAACCTTGTGCACGGAAAATAAAAGGCTTACGAGTATATTATTTTCACTAAGGTAAACGAAGCGTGGATGGACAAAATAGTGAATATAAAAGGAGCAAAAGTTTTCCGTAGCTTAGACGTAAACAACGTAAATCCTGCGATCACTGGCCATCTGTCATAACACTCTTCTCCGGGAGCCAGGTGACGTAAACAATGTGCGCGACAAACGTTTAGCACACAAATACGAAACACCGTTTTGTTATCACCTCCATTGATTAAAACTAATAATTTAATTTAAATCTTCAAAAGTATTTTGAATAAAAGTAATATAGGATTTAGATACAAAGTAGATGAGGTCGTTTATAAAAACAAGTAAATAACAAAATTAGGGACAATTTATGTTCCGAAACTGGGGTGATTTTGACGAGTCGAGAGTAATGCACTTCCGAGCTAGGCACTCGGAGAAAAAATACACTTTGTGTGCAATTAATTTGCAACATTTTTGTAGACTGTGACGAAGATTTCCGTGCCAACTCTTCTAAAAAGAGTTGGCGCCGAAAAGACAGAAATTGAATGATTTAATTACTCCACAAGAGCATAGCATTTCAATGACAAAAAGAAGTCTAGGGCCCTTTACAGACACAAACATCACAGCATTCCACATACATACATCATGATTTGGCATTTCGCAGCAATATGACACTCAAAGATACATATCTCAGGTGAACGCAAAGAGTTAGGTACATCCTGTTGGTAAATATTAGCTATATGGGTGAACGTAAACAATAGAGAGTATTACATAAAGCACGGCAGCACCAGCACATACAATAAACAAACCACCCACCCCAAGTCAATGTCATTGGTCATGCTTTAAAATAGTTGTCATATTCAAAATCTGTTTACCCTTTATACTACTGCTGCCCAATGGCGTAATATAACAATCACAGTTATTATTCCCTATTGTACAGACACAAGCATTAATAAACACATCGGTGTAAGACAATGTGATAAGGTCTAAAATTGAATACATATCTTTGCTCGTGACTGTACATTCTGGTACCAACGGCCACCCGACATCCGACCCTCCTCTGGACCCTTGGCAACCAGGTGAGGTGACATTTCACACATTAAACGATATATTTTAGTATTGTCACTCTAACGTCTGCTTTGTAATGGCGCCGTATTCTTTGTGTGGGTGTTGCGACACTTGCGAAACACAGGAACTGAATGAAACATATAGATATACTAGCTGTCGCCCACGGCTTCGCCCACGTGAGTTTCACTTAGATGAAAAATCTTTTTGTGTTCCAAACTGTTTCAGATGTTTCGGATTTTCGATTTTTATACTTCAGCAGAAAATGCTCATCACGTTGAACAATTTTTGCTAAGGCGCCATTTCCATATATGTTATAGTGTAGTTGGTCTCTTAGAGCTTTTCATGAGATGTTCCATATCTTCAATTTTTATACGTCAGCAGAAAATGCTCATCAGGTTGAACGATTTTTGTTAAGGCACCATTTCCATATTACTTATAGTTTAGCTGTTCTGTTATGGTTCTTCATCAGGTGTTCCAGTTTTCAAAATGAATTATAGCCTATATGTTGCCTAGGCTTAATAGCTATACAACAAAAAAGTTTCATTCAAATCCGTCCAGTAGTTTTTGCGTGAAACGCGTACATACATACAGACAGACAGACAGACAGACAGACAGACAAGAAATTCCAAAAAAATTTTTTTGCTTTCTATTGTTCTTTTTAGGTCTCCCTCTATCCATTTCAGTCAAAAATATTAAATGTACAGACAAAATATTTTTACTGTTTTATTATATGTATAGATAACAATACTAGCTGTTGCCCGCGGCTTCGCCCGCGTGACTTTGGCTTAGATGAAAAGTCTTTTTGTGTTTCAAACTGTTTCCTGTGTTCCAATCTTTGATTTTTATACGTCTACAGAAAATGCTCATCAGATTATCCAAGTTTTGCTAAGGCGCCATTTCCGTATATGTTATAGTGTAGCTGGTCTCTTGAAGTTATTCATCAGATGTTCCAAATCTTCAATTTTTATACGCCAGCAGAAAATGCTTATCAGGTCGAACGGTTTTTGCTAAGGCGCCATTTCCATATATGTTATAGTGTAGCTGGTCTCTTGGAGCTTTTCATCAGATGTTCCAGATTTTCAATTTTTATACGTCAGCAGAAAATGCTCATCAGGTTGAACGACTTTTGTTAAGGCACCATTTCCATATTCCTTATAGTTTAGCTGTTCTGTTATGGTTCTTCATCAGATGTTCCAGTTTTCAAAATGAATTATAGCCTATATGTTGCCCAGGCTTAATAGCTATACAAAAAAAAAAGTTTCATTCAAATCCGTCCAGTAGTTTTTGCGTGAAACGCGTACATACATACAGACAGACAGACAGACAGACAAGAAATTCCAAAAAATATTTTTTTGCTTTCTATTGTTCTTTTTAAGTGTCCCTCTATCCATTTTAGTCAAAATTACTAAATGTACAGACAAAATATTTTTACTGTTTTATTATATGTATATAGATAAGTTGGCTGCAACGTTGTGTATGTTACAACTTTATGCTCCGCAGGGGGCAGGGGTTTTAACATAAACAGAAACGGATTTACATCCGGGAAAAAGTCAAAAACACTACTGTGATTTAAAGTGGATAGACATAGTTTTATTTATATGTGTAAAATATATGCACTTCATCGAATTTCATAATGTGAGGCTATTTCTTTATTGATATTAGAGAGCTCTCACACTAAAACTAGAGATAAATAATAACTAACTTAAAAATCCAAAAATATACTTAAATCAATTAAAAACAAGTATCTCTCAATGAACTTTTCATTAATTAATTTTACTTTGACAACAAAGTCAAATAATATTTTGACTATGTTTTTAACGACTTAAGTTTTGATTTAAAATCCAAAGAAGATCCAAAGTTATCAATTGCATATTTGAACTTATCACTGGTACATAGAATACCAAGCTTAAAATATAAGGTTTATGTTAAAGTATATAGGTTTACCCTATGGGACATTTCTTTGGTCCCAAAATCCTCACAGGATGTACGTGGAACATAGCAAAACGTATACAGGGTGTTTTTTAAATCATTGGCATCCTTTCTACTGGTGAAAGTACTCATGAACATGAGCAACTTTTTGTATGGGACCGACTCAATACGATGGAAAAAAAAATCTGCTGTTCCATACTATTTTCCAATACCTACTCACCCGAAATGTATGGAACAGCTGATTTTTTTTCCATTGGATTGAGTCGGTCCCATACAAAAAGTTGCTCATGTTCATGAGTACTTTCACCAGTAGAGAAGATGCCAATGATTTAAAAAACATCCTGTATAAGGTGAGTTAAGACGTGCGGATCGGTCTAACAAACATTTCCGTCGGTCACAGGAAGTGTCGGTATGAGCCATTAGCGCCGCGGATGTGGGCAATTGGGGGGGGGGGGACAAAAGGGGGGATGTGGATAGTAGTGGTGGAATTGAGCAGAGGTAGAAACAAAGGGCGAATGTTAAACATTGCCTGTGAAATTGACGCCTCTAGTCACGTAGTTTGTGTGGTTTTGTTACTTTTGGACTCCAATTTAAAATATTTATTTAAAAAACAACATTCGGGAATAAAATCCGGTATAAAAATCATTTCTTTTAATAATAAGTATTTTTATTATTATTTTAGTTATAGTCTTAATTGTACATTTTAATTGTACAGAGATTTGTATTTTATTATCCACAAATAAGTTTGTTGGCAAATAAAAATCATTCTATGCGATGTTCCATCTAATCAATGAGTATAGCGGGCTACATACCAAAATACTTTGAAATCTACTTACAATAGGTAAGCTAGGCTAGGCTTTATGGTTTTTATTAGATCAGATAAGTCGAATGTGCAACGCCTAGACTAACCATGACATGGTTTTAGGCGCCATAGCGTATCATATTATATTGTTTTTTTTTTTGCGTGATAGAAAAACAAAGATCCCAAATTCCAAATCCATGCAACCTCATAAACTTTCGCATTCATTACTAGTAGAATTATTAGTGTTAGAAGTGATTCTACCCTATCTGTGGTATGAAACTATGAGAATTTAATTATATCATCCATATAGAGGACCGCTGAAAGTGACAAACTTATTGATAGCCTCATTAATATTCCATTCGCCATCAAGGAAACATCCACTGTTAATTTAGGTCGTGTTATATTGAAATGACTATTCCAATTATTGGATAGTCATTTCCAAATTTAATTAAAATTAATACTGATGGAAGTTAAGACCCAAATCATGATCTTGGCTTTGAATTTCACTTGATTAGTACTAATTGAGTTCTGCCATTGGTTTTGGCTTTATTACGTATTGCGTACGTAATACACGTACATTACGTACCTACGACATTATTTAGTCAGCATTACCGGTAATCACCGCAAATTAACATCGAATGTTAATTTGTGGTCATTACCAGTAATTTTATTTATTTAAATTAGTCCTATTTTTTGCAATGTTTTTTGTTAAAAATATTTACTTATCTTTTTATTTGCAATGAATTTATAATATATTCTAAAAAATGTTGTATCTAGAAATAAGACAAAATAAATCTGAAATTCATATGTTACTTTTAATTTCTAATTTATTTATATTTGCAATTTTATAATCTTATTGCGTACCTACTGCTTTTAATAATAACTTTTAATAATTATAATATATTTTATTTTATTTCTTTTTGACATTCTATATATAATTATTTTTATATTGTACTATATTTCAACATAATCTGTTTTGTACTGAATAAATGAATAAAAAAAAAATTGCATGTAGTTCTTAACTATTGTATTATATCTAGACCTCGTAGCATTGTCGTAGCGCTCGCAGTGCTACGAAAGTCTACGACGTAGTAATATTCCGCCGCGATGACGACGACGGGAAGTAGATATTTATTTTTTCCTTATTACTCTAGCTAGCATAGTCTATATAAATATTCAAATTTATTCATCTCGAATATAATTTGCTTAAAGTTAAACACCAAACAAGTAAATAAATACGTCTCGAATTTTTTAAATAAATTCGGGAAAAATAAATTTAATAAAAAAAACGCTCAAACGAAAATGTAAACAAAAATCCGTCCAAACATTTATAGTCTTTCTTTATGATTCGCCTTAATTTTTGCCATTCAGCTTTAACGAAGCGACGGAAGCTTCGAGAAGCGAGCGCGCCGTCTGACGCAAACATTGTAGCTATAATTTGCGGAACAATTCTGAAAGAAGCAGCTGCGGTAAAACCGCTGGTTTTATTATTTCTGTTGGGGTTGCCAGCTTATTACCCGTGCCGAGACATGGGAAAACTTTCTCGTATAACGTTACGTACAAGCGCGTTAGCACCGAGTGTGTATGTTATTGTATATTCTGTTAAACCAGCCATATAATACGTATTAGCTGTTCCCCGGGTAACCCTAAAATTTCGGATTATTATATTCCAGGTTATATTCTATCCGTGCACAAAATTCCACTGAAATCTGTCTAGTAGATTATGTGTGATTGAGTAACAAATTCAAAATCATAATTTCAAATCACTTATTTAGACAAAATCCTTACAAACTCAAACTCATCCAAACATTTGCATTTATAATAATTAAATAGTGATATTTGAGATTTGGATAAGTTATATGTCTGCTTTGCAAATCTCCTGTAAAATTAATCTGGCTTGATTTCCTTCTGGGAAAACACGAGCACTGAGTTCGAGGAAAACCATACGGAACATAGCTCAAATATACAGTCATGAACTTAACCAAATTCACTGCAAACTCGCCTTTATTACCGCCGCATAGAGGGCCCATGCAGGGTAAATTTTCGAGTTAGTTGAATGATCTTTCTTCCTTAATAATATAGTGGTATCGACCAGCGTACTCAGTGTAGATTTTAAAACTCCGCTCGCTAAATGTACATACCATCACATGACTTCTGAATGAAGAGAAGCCAAACCCAGTTACATAACTAGCTGTTGCCAAGAGCACAGATTACATACTAGCTGTTGCCAAAAGCACATATTACATAAATTTACTAGCTGTTGCCTAAAGCACAGTTTACATAAATTTAAAAGCTGTTACCAAAAGCGCAGATTACATAACTAACTGTTGCCAAGAGCACAGATTACATAAATTTACTAGATGTTGCCAAAAGCACAGTTTACATAAATTTACTAGCTGTTGCCAAAAGCACAGTTTACATAAAACTAGCTGTCGCCAAAAGCGCAGATTACATAACTAACTATTGCCAAGAGCACAGTTTACATAAATTTACTAGATGTTGCCAAAAGCACAGTTTACATAAATTTACTAGCTGTTGCCAAAAGTACAGTTTACATAAAACTAGCTGTCGCCAAAAGCACAGATTACATAAGTTTACTTGCTGTTGCCTTTTAAGTAATTCTATACTTGACCCCTGGTCTTTAACTATTCTGTTGAGCGGTTTAGCAGTGAAAACGTGAGCAAACAGGCGGACAGACTTAATTTATAATTTTGGTATTTTGATCTTTCTTCTGGTACTTACTGTGAAAGAATAAATATTAGTATATACGTCCTGTAGGCGGTTGTTTTCTTATTCCGCGTTCGAAGCTAAGTTAACACCAAGTAACTTATGTATTCTGACTATATGCAACTTCAAAGGCTTCTTGTACGCCTTGTAGTGGCCATGTGTTCGTGACGTGTGTTAGAAGTTCACAATCTATGCTTGGCTAAATCTAGGAAGTCCTATGTTCATAGTGTTACTTTGAACAAAGGTATAACTTAGGTTAGAAACCATAGTTTTTGAGAAGTCAATAAAAGATATCAATAGATTTATCACGTAAAATTGAATTCTTCCGATGGAAAAAAAATAACATAAATAACACACCATTTTTGAAAAGACAAATAAATCACCCACGAAAAATAAATATCGACCCAAATTGGATTTAAAAGCATATATTTTCTACATCATTAAACCAAAGATCAAAAAAAAAGTCGATCAGTCAAAGGAAAGCATAATTATGTACATACGTTAGACACAAATTGGGTTACCTAATTAAAATTTATGAAGAAAGACATCCCAATATCCTGTTGTGTTATAGCCATGATTTGCATAAACTACGGGAATTTTTTTGGTACCCAATAAAAATATGCTAAGTTTACTAAATCTTAAGATGTGAAAACGTTAAATATAAAAGTAAAAGTAAGCACATTTTACCTACTCAGATTAAAGTCTACAGAAGAAGGCTTTTAGAATAAATTTATTCCAAGAAAAAATAATTTCATGTATCGTAGAAAGTAATTTATTTACTTTCCATATGTTAAAATAAGTAGTAAGTCACAGTCTTAAAAGCTCTCTCTTGTCATTTGAGCAGATTCCAGTGATCTAAATCTTTATTTAAGTGGCTTTGAAGATAAAGCTTGATCAGATACAATATTACTTAAATCTTTATTTGTATTAAGTACAGAGGACCGATTCTCAAGTAATAGAACTTTTTCAGTGTGATAATTTCTATTCGAAGATGTCGTTTCTACTATAAAGTTCGAACGTTTCCTATATTTCGAATTCTGGGGCACGATACAGCAATTACTACTCGAACTGTCAAATGAAACGTACCATAGACAATTTATTACGTTTCATTACGTCGTTTTTAAAAACGCTTGGAAAAAGATTATTTTTACCTAATAATTGGTGATTTTCACAAAATCCCGAAATTTACTAAGTTCGTAAGATTATTTTTCAAACTTAAAAAAAATTATTTACTTAATCATGGTTTCAAAACGTTTAAAAAAGTAAAAATTTGAATATTTCCTAAGCTGTTTTGAAAAATATGGAACGTATTAAAAAAGTTGTCCTGTGTCAATGTCAGTGATCGAAATTTGATCGTATGTATTTACTATTTATTATCCTATTATTTTATAGTTTTGTTACGTTAAAGGGAATGGATAAGAAAAATATGCCAGTGTAGAGAAAATCTCCACTTAATCCATTTGGTGGAAACCACAAGTTAAAACGTTGGAAGTTTACATCTTCGTCAATCAAATTCCTGAAAAAGGCGACTTTGAACTCTTCTTAATTTATTTTCATCAAATGATTTCAAATCTTCAACAAAAAAATCGCCAAAATCAAACTAAACTTATCCCACATGTTAGGATTGTTCAGAAGTGAGCAGGAAATAATATCCAATATCAATACTTAACACTTTTTATTTTCTCACTTCCACAACCTCACGAGATCTTCACGCGTTCGATGTCAGCTCTCATTCCACATGTCACGACTTAGGGTCCAGCCCCTAGCCTACCCACGGCAAAGGATCGTGCCCCACCACGCACGGATCAATCCATTTCAACCAGTGAGTTCTACTGAATGGTCTTCCGTGATAACTAGCCAAACACAGTTAGTTTAACCATCAAAACTGTCCAACAACGAAGATCTCCAATATCGCGCTGATAACACAGTCACATCGTTAACGCACTAAGTAACACGACATTAACACTATTCAATCACTGACTACATAGCTACAGAGAACTCAGCACAACCGAACGACACATCCGTACCGCGCCATTAAGAAGACTGCCTTGCTAAAATGACATATCGATCGCACGTTGATTTTATTACAAAGTGAGGGTAACTCAAATAACACATTTCCGACGCGTACCGCCTACTCCTACCGTCTCGAAAACTGTAATAATAAAAATGCTAACACACATAACCTTAAACAAACTCATTTTATAAAGCAAAATATACAGCTAAAGCTCGAATACGAGTTATTTCGATTGGTCAGTACCACTCGTTGCGTTCGAGTGATGTTCGATCGAAATATTTCGATTGTGAAGTTCTGACAATACGCAAAATGTGTTGCCTTCGAAAAATATTCGAAGTTCGAAATTTTTTATGAACGTGAACTTTTTACGATTGCGTGAGAATTGGCTCCCTGGTGTTTAAATAGAATTTTAAAAATTGAGGTATAACGGAAAATGAGCTACACTACTGTGAGGAATTTCATAATGGCGAGAAAGCCAAATTACCTCGCTGAATATATAGATATTCAATGAGATAATTTAGCTACCTACGTTCTCGATCCTCGACCATTCCTTTAAACTAAGAAGTAACAAACCCTTTTGCACCAAAACTATAAATATTTCACTTTAGAATTCGTGATAGATGTTGTTTTACGATTTATTCTATTTCACTATCTGTATACCTAATTCCATTGAAACATTCGGTAATTTGACTCGACAAAAAAAAATTGTTGGCATTAATATTAGTAACATAGTAGTACATCAACCTACACGTGCAAAAATTTACATCCTCGAGAATGTAACGTGATACTGGCTCAATCCCGCGCAACACGAAGAATATCGCGTTATATCTCAAGGAATATCGCGTTATATCCCAAAGAATATCGCTTTATACCAGCGTGATTGCACGGAGCACGAACCTCCAATCTAAGGGATAAACACTTTAATCGCCTACTTAACCCTATTTTTACTTGGTAAACAAAAAATATTTTTTGTGAAGAAAATGTCGAGAAAGATGTGTTTGATATTTATTTGTATATTCTAGTGTATGTATTATATTCTTATTAAAAATAACAAGATCCTTCAGCACATATTAATTTTAGATAGGAATTATTCTAGAAAACAAATGCGATATGTATGCGAAATGAGGACTCATTTGAACTATCTTAACCTTATCTTTATCTTTTTGTTGTAACTTATTTTTCTAGATTCTGGTTTTTAATTTGATTTGATGTCATGTACCATAATTATTTTCTCTTAACAAAGTTGACGCCTCATTTTCCAGGAAAGCTAAATAAGCAAGCAAAGTTAAAATATAAGCAAGCAAATTTAAATAAACGTGGTAACCAACCCAACTAGCCTTGGACTGACGCCAAAACGATCCAGATAAGCAAAGACGGATGTATTTCCTGCGAGATCTTTCAAGCTGAACGTAGAAAAATCGTGGCCCATGAGATCCGAAGTGAGAGCAACCTAATCGAATGTCGGTCGGCAATCGAGCTCCTAGCTTCCACAAAGTTCAAACTGTGCTAGTGAATTGAACGAGTCATCCACTTATTTTGTATCTCATTTGGTATCCACGAAAAGTCCCTTCAATGTAGAAGATAGTAGAGATGTAAATTAATTTATTGATTTAAACTTTATTGTACACACATACAAAAGTACAGTACAAAAGGTGGACTTAATGCTAAAAGCATTGTCTCACAGTCAAACCTTAGGGTTGAGCAGAGAGTTCATGTGGGTGTGAATAAATCCTATTATGCAAAATAATTACTGCTAAATTTAACACATTCATTAACTGTTGAATGAGAAAAAAAACTCTTTACTTACATATAGTAAAGGCCCGACTGGCATTTCCTTGCCCTTGACAACATGTCTAGAAGACTATCACTGGCATTGCTAGTTTTAAGTAATCTGTGGCATTGCCATTGCCACTTCGAATGGCAATGTTTATTTCTGAACAAAAAATCATTTTAGTCATCTGGTCTTTATATTGAAGTTTCTGAACAAAATCTATTAAGGTACAACCTTTTGTTAACTTTTTTGACTTTTTTCATGGATAAAATTCAATAGGTTTTTTTTAATTCAAAATTACTACAAAGCAAAGCTAACACAGTCAGTACGTAGTAACTATATACTAGTTGTATTCCAATGTGAACAACTCTGATTCAACTCGTCGGTTCGCTTCACTACCTTCCCATCTCGCGACCGCTCGCTGCACTCAAATATATTTTTACAATTCCATTTGCTCCCTCTTCTGACTCGAAATAACCTTTTCGAGACGCTGAGGGTGTGAAGAAAACTGTAGTTTCTTACGTGTTCAGAAATCCAACAAGCTAGCAAAATTCATTGAAAACTTTCCTAATCCATTAAGTCGACAGCAACAAATCCTCAATCTTCTATACATATAATAAAACAGTAAAAATATTTTGTCTGTACATTTAATATTTTTGACTGAAATGGATAGAGGGAGACCTAAAAAGAACAATAGAAAGCAAAAAAATTTTTTTGGAATTTCTTGTCTGTCTGTCTGTCTGTCTGTCTGTCTGTCTGTCTGTCTGTCTGTCTGTCTGTATGTATGTACGCGTTTCACGCAAAAACTACTGGACGGATTTGAATGAAACTTTTTTTGTTGTATAGCTATTAAGCCTGGGCAACATATAGGCTATAATTTATTTTGAAAACTGGAACACCTGATGAAGTACCATAACGGAACAGCTAAACTATAAGTAATATGGAAATGGTGCCTTAACAAAAATCGTTCAACCTGATGAGCATTTTCTGCCGACGTATAAAAATTGAAGATCTGGAACATCTGATGAAAAGCTCCAAGAGACCAGCTACACTATAACATATATGGAAATGGCGCCTTAGCAAAAATCGTTCAACCTGATGAGCATTTTCTGCTGACGTATAAAAATTGAAGATCTGGAACATCTGATGAAAAGCTCCAAGAGAGATTTTTCATCTAAGCGAAACTCACGCGGGCGAAGCCGCGGGCGACAGCTAGTACATTCTAAAAATATAAAATTCCATTTTCCTTCGACGACGCTCAAAATGGCTTTTTACGAGAGTGTAAAGACAAAGAATGGTGTTTGTGACGTGAATTCCAATGTCGTGCATTTTTATTTGTTGACATTTAAAAAATGCTTTAGTTTTAGTTGAAGTAAATGTCACAATGGATACTTTAGTTTTAACCAGTGTAGTAAGAGCCAAGTTAAGTTAGTAAGTTGGTGACCCTCCAAAGAGCCGACTGGCAGGAAGTAGCGCAGAACAGGAAGGAATGGAAGCTTCTGGTATCGGAGGCCAAGATCCTCTTGGGGTCGTCGAGCCATCGAAGTAAGTAAGTAAGAACCAAGACAATTGATTGACTATACTTAACTAGGATAGTGTAATAACAACTGTGCTTTTTCAGACCACACATATAAAATAAACTGCGGTTAATTATTTAAATAGGCAAAAGATTTTACATATCTCTTGCTCTGTAAGTACACCCTTACACCCCTGAATGCCGGGGTGTATGACTATCATTACAGCATAGGTTTTGCAATTTGAAAAAAGAACTGTCATACTCATACTGCACGAAGAATATTTTTAAAAAGTTAATATTTTTTTCTCGGTATCGATTAATTACTCGAATCGGAATCTAGACAATTTATTTTAATTAAATACACAGTTTTTTTTTCTTAATAAATGTTCATTGAAACCTGCTGTCTTGTTGTTTACTTACCTCACAATCGATATGTAAAGCAGAGTATTTATCTCGGGCGTAAGCATCAATTGCATACTCGGGTCAATTAGCGCCTTCGCTTCGCTCAGGCGCCAAAAACCTCGTATGCAATTGATGTCATACAGCCCTTGGTTAATAATCTACTATTAAAAAGGGTTGAAGGTAGAACAAAAATAATATACACAACTAATTAAGTATTACAAAATAAAAAACAACACTGACATCTCACGTAGCCTATGTCACTCGGAGGGATGCAAGGTATCTAAAAATACCTCTCACATTAATCTGTTAAGCCGTTCAGGACTAATGGTGGCATAAAGTTGTTGTTGTAGTTGTCCATGGGCAGCGGTGATTACTTACCACCAGGTGACCCGCTTGCTCGTTTGCCGCCCTATGTTATAAAAAAAATAAACTTAGGTACTTATAAAAATTCATATAAATATTCAATGTATATTCGTCCACAGAGATAGTCATTTAATTGTAAGACATATGTTGTAAAGTGACGTCTTAGGAGAAAATGCAGCAGTGGAGTTTGTTGCGCTCCACCTCTTCTCCATTTGCGCTTTGGAGGCGGTGCACACTGGTTCCCCGTCCATACTAAGGTGCGTCAATAATACTTAAAACATATTCTACGGGTTTTACAGACGAAATTTGAATGTATTTTGTTTAGAATACATTTAATATTCATTTTAAGATAATGAATGCATAAAATAAAATGAAACGCAATAAAAATTATCATTGTTTAAGTACTTTTTCTCAATGACAAGTTGTAACAAATCTACGTAGGTAAATAAAAATATTGTACCAACATAAAATTTTATTTAAAACAAAATTAAACAATGTCATACATCTTACTAATAAACAAATGTATGCATTTTGCATATTTATTTAGTCATCACACTAATAACACGTATACTAAAGAGGAAGAGATTGTATGTTTGTGACTTTGTTTTAGGGGAAAATCTTCGGAACTACTGAACCGATTTCAAAAATTCTTTCACCAGTAGAAAGCTACTTTACACCTAAATAACATAGGCGACAATTTAAGTATGTACCTCCCTAGGGAAGCCGGAGTGAGGCGCTAGCATGTAATATTTTTTTATCACAATTATTACGTTATAAATATAAACCAAAAACTTACATTAAACTACAGCACAACGTGATATCAATTTTTTATCTATTCCTGTCATTTCAGAAGTCATCGTAAGATATCAAAAAATTCTGTCCGTGTTTCCATCATTAGAAGTGCTCCTCCCTCCTTGTTTAGGTTTAACAACAATAAGGCCCAATTTTTCTCTAAATTGAGACTGAACTATCATTTTTTTATTAGTGACCGAGTCTTTATTAGCTTGTCCCCTTACCTGCCACATTTTTATATCGAGCCAGTAAGAGAAATGTATAAAAAACTCGACAAATCGAACCCAAGAGTGCAACGTTAAGCTATTTTGATTTTGACTTTCTGGAAATTTGTATTATAGTTTATGATTTTTCTTCTAAACTAACTTTATCCTTTGATATAAAAGTAAAACACGTTTTTTAAGTATGCCTAAGTTCAAAATATCCTTATTTTCAACTGGTAAGTTGGCCTTAACCTCTTCCTGACACGGTCCATATATAGGCCAGCACCTATTGTTATTCTTATCCCAAATATCAAATATAATCATGTGCCTGAATACGCACTGGCAGCTTGGACCTAAATAGTAACAAAAAAAATATTAAAAATGGTAAATATGCATATATTTCGTAATCTCGGGTTCGTAGAAATTTGCTACGAGAAGTGAATCTTGGCGTAGCACCCATATATTTCAAAAAGTTGTAAGAATTGACTGATAAAACTTGTTATTTCCTATACAGAAAAGTATAATCTAAATAATCATGTAAGTTTCCATGATGGCAAGTCGAGTGCAATATAGTAAAACTCAATGAGAAATGCCAACAATATTTTTTTTCCCTTGATTTATAAGCGTTCGCGTAGCACTCACCTTACGCGACAAAATAATAATATTTAATAATATAAATATCAGAGATAAAAATACATATCTTGACCTTGACTTTCCATTATAAATCAAATTACAACTGTAACAACTTTCAGCGTAATTAAATCTATTATCGAGTAAAAAGTGCGTCGCTATCAAATAGCACGGGTTAATGCGTCGAACAACTGACACTTTCGATGAAAATATTGAAATGAGGGTAAATAAAAATCTAATTATTTTTACATTTTTATCTTGTTTGGACATTGTAGTTACTAGATCCAACACTCAATGTGGGTATTTTTATAATTGTTTTTTATTTTTGACGTATGGGGGAAACCACCGTGCGGTGGTAACCTTAGCTATAAGTACCTTTATGACGTCAACTAACTATAAAACAAGAAAATGACTATTTAATAGTGCTATTTTTAAGAATATTTAAATAAAAACAATTGACTTTGATTTTACATACATACATGAACCCTGAAAACATAACACTCCTTTTTTGGTCAGTCGTGTAAAAAATAGTCAAAATGGCTATTGCCCACATTTTATATACTATGAATCATAAACATTAATTAGTATTTCTATAGTAAAATTGCTGGTCGCAAAACACGCTGTCAAATAAACTTTGCTTACCGAAACCGCACCCAGTACAGCTTCGACATTTCCAGAGTTGGAATATCCGAACACGTTTGGGCAAATTTAATACTGGATTATACTATCAATGTATAGTTTCGCAATCAACTAAAGTAAATTTAATTTGCATGACAATCACCCTCAGAGTAAAACAATCAATATTATTACATAGTAGTTTAAAAGGCCTCGGACCCTTTTGACCCGATTTTTTGACCCGCTGCTGAATATAAGTACCCTTATGACCCGTTTTCAAGTGCCCATACGACCCACTTCGGGTCAGAACATTTATTAATATTAAATTAATTAAATTAATTTGGTATCCTTCTGACCCGTTCGTACGAAACAAAGGAAATTCATAAAATGTACAGTGATAACAAAAAATGTTTGGCATTGAAATTAATTTATATGCATTGTATCCTTGGAGGAGGGAGGCCTTTGTCCAACAGTGGACGTCTTTCGGCTGAGAGAGAGATATGTGATGTGTTCTTGAGACATCAAAGTAGGTATTTTCGTATTTTTATAAAGGTATGTTATGGGTAGGTACCACTAATTTAAAACAAAGGACTGCCTACCTATTATCTGCACCTGCACCTGATTTGTAACAATGGTCCGGTGTCTATCGGTACCAGGAACCAGGTAGCAAAAAAGTACCTTAAATAACCAATTGACAATATCAATTGTTATACTCGTATGACGACAATTAAAGGTCATCTTAGGGGCATTTGTACCGCTACCCTTACCAGGCATAAAGTATCCAAGATATCACTCAAATTACTAATTCCAAGTACTTTGCTTTTTGCGCGCGATCAGTAAAGTGCTCTCTCTCCTGTGATTTATTATGCTGTGTGATTATTACCCCATTTTCGACCTCAAGCTTTTTCTAACTGGACTCCGATAGTTGTTTGTGAATTGTGACTAGGCTTTGATACACCTGGACCTCGAGTTTAATCTGCGATTTGGATTTTTCTGAACATCGATTCTTCTTTCTACTTTATTATTCTTGTAAGTACCTCTATATTTTATTAATTGCCTATGTTACTAAATGATACAATAATAATATTTTGTATTCCTGCTTCTAAGCGTGGCTTTCAAGTCTCACGACTCTTGGCTCTGTCTACCCCGTAAGGGATAAAGATGTATGAACTACTTCTATGGATTTGACCTGTAAAAATTAATAGTAAAAAAACTTTTTTTAAATCAGTAATTTTAATGATTATTTTAACAATTCATGGCTGAATGACGAAAATTTAAGAAGCAGGTGGACAGTTGCATAGAACCGCCAATTATGTAGAGGGGTGGCACTCAAAAAAAAAAAAAATTTAAATGGAAAAATAAAGACAAAAATATTAAATTTTTTAGAAATTTTAGCAGAAGAAGCTGCCATGACAACAACAAAAGTGGCTAAAATAAAAAGCATAGCATCCTTGATAAACGAAGAAACAGTGAAATTGAAAAAGTTAAAAGAATTAATTTCATAGGTTACAATAATTTTACAATAAAGACATTCATTGTTTAGAAAAATTAATAACGTATGTGTTTAATAAAAATTATAAATCGTAATAAATATTATATTTTATAATCCTTATCTGGTTTTATTTCACCAACAGAACCCTACCCTTTTGACTACTTTGACAATACTCTACCTACTCATTGATAAGAATCAAATTTGAGAGCTTGGGTATATTCACTAAACCCTTTTTTGAAACAATAAGTAGTAGATATATATTGCAACTCATTCTGCAAAGAACATCACTTGTTTTGTAAATCTTTAATTATTTTCTTATTATTTTAATTTTAGCAGTGACTGTACCTGTTAGAAAAACGGGTCAAAAAGGACATGAAAAGAAGAAGCAGGTCGTACGGGTACTTTTTTAGAGACTGGGTCAAAACCTGTGGGTCAGAAGGGTCCGAGGCCGTTTAAAATAAAGTATTTGTTCAGCGGATTTTGATGCAGTTTCCGCTATCATTTAGACAGTGTATTTCACTGATTAAAGGTATAATACATATACCCCTGTCCGTAGCAATGGCGGGTCACCCACCAGTACGAAATAATTAAAGTTAAATTCACGTACAGTACTCTCTCTCTCAGCCGATAGACGTCCACTGCTGGACAAAGGCCTCCCCCAAGGATTTTCAAAAAACATTCAAAAGCAATTTTGTTGGAAAAACAGCGTTTGGTCGGTTAGGTGGCAGGAAACCTACAGACTCTAGGCATTTTACTTTATTTTATTTGGGTATTTTTTTTTATTCCATTTAATTATTTTATTTTTCCTCGTACACCAGTGACAGCTGTAACTTACAGTAGTACGTACCAGACATTTTTTTTTCTATCAGACGTTTGCCTGGTAGCAGCTTAACGTGTCCTTTTTATGGTGATGACTGAAAATCAGTGTTTGCTCCTGTAGGGGTGTCAATTTAACCACTGAGTTAATTTGTATCACTGCGGCACAAAGTAACGTCAAACTGTTTTTTCTTACTATATTATTTTATATTTAGGCACTTTTTGCATGTAATCCATGTTTTGTTATGTGTCTCAGCTAATACAAACAAACGTATTATCTATCTATCTATCTAACCTGACTCCCTTATCTCACAAAATTCTATCTCTGATGAGGTGACTTCCCGAAGATAGGATTATGTGTGTGAGGTTTCTCTGCATCAGACTGTACCTACGTGGCAGTTAAACATTGAGGGTAGTATGCTTGTGCAAAACGACCACTTAACCTGAATGTAGGGAAGTCGGAACTTTAATATGAAATGTGGTATGAGTTGATAACCCCAGCATCCGTCTCTCAGTCCACCTGCCGATTTTCCTACACCCACCACTCAAAATACAGAAAATATAGATACTTCTACGAACTTGGTTATAGTTTACAGTTGTATTTACTTGAAATACATACAAACTAGCGACTAGTCTCTACTATGCACTGTGATACCATAAGTTTTTTTTAAACCTTTAATAAATCTGTAGCGTAGTTATCTTAGCAAATGAGTATAGATACAGACATAGGAAGCGACAATCAAAACAAAAAATACTAATCTATGAATACCTCGAAAATAATGTAAAATCCCTCAACAAACCCATTTAAATGTGCTTCACATGAGAAAGTTATGCTTAAAAGACGGAATTAAACACAAGAGGTAGGTAGGTAGTAAGGCAAGGGGTAGGTATTTCTATACAGAGGTTATTTTAAACCAAGCTGCATTTAACAACCTACAGCAAAATCTGCACGGCTTGGAATATCCAAGTTTGCCGGGACCTCACTTCCACACTTGAATTTTGTATATAAAATTGCGCGGTTCTCCCAAAGCGTTGCAGTGAAAACCATGTTGCAATTTAGTGTGCAAGCCGGCTAAATGCCAGCTAGTTTTATGTTTTGCTGTGAAATAGAGATTTTTTAGTGTAACAGAAAATTGTATATATCAATATTTTCCGTTGGATGAAAATATCTCCATATTTCTCGGAAAAGGAAGACTTCTGCTTTTTTCAATAAATATGGATTTCATAATCCTATCAACAAAAGATTTTTATTGAGCATTGGCATTAACAACCAGCTATTGCCAAACTTTACAGGAAAATGTCCTGACTTTCCGACTTAAATGCAGCGTATCTATTGAGCATACCACTCGAGGGAAGTATTAACAGAAAATTGTATATATCAATATTTTCCGTTGTTTGAAAATATCTCTATATTTATCGGAAAAAGAAGACATCTGCTTTTTTCAATAAATATCGATTTCATAATACTATCAACAAAAGATTTTCGTTGAGCACTGACATAAACAACCAGCTATTGTCAATCTTTACAGGAAAATGTCCCGACTTTCCGACATATATGCAGCGTATCTATTGAGCGCCACTCGAGGGAATGTAGAGAAGAAAGGACACGACATTCAAAGGCCGATTTTTGAACGTTCATGAGTTTGTGTGTGAATTTTAGACGAACTGGAACAGAAAAAGATAACCACGAATTTGACTACAGAAATGATTGATGCCAAAATGTTCGATTTACAATTGTAATCGTCATAACACAAGAAAGAAGAAAAGGGTGGGTTTTTACACGATTAAATTAAAAATTAAGGTGTTATCTTATCCCCACCATAATTTCTAAACACCCGCCTTGTATGTGATGACTATTACAGCAGATAAGTAAAAAATAGTTTAAGTTAATTTTACGTACAATTGGTGTAAATTTCATGTGTACCCCAGATGATACACCTCACGTGACTGAATTACGTGTAATTACATTACCAACGGGGGACGGTCCGGATCTAATCACCCATCGTTCGGCTTTGTCCTAGTTTACAGGCAAATTCCGGATTTCCAGGGAAATCATTTGTTTAACCTTGATTAACAGGCAGGTTGTTTAACTTTAGTGCCTCTACTAAACCTAGACTATCGTACATTTATTTTTATTTATTTCCACACTTATTCTATTTTTACAGCTTTAGCCAATGCAATAGAAAAGCACATATGTAGGTACATCAATTATTTACAACATAACTTAATACATAAATAGCAACCTTTGTAAATTCACACTGAGTAGGAAGATATCTATCCTATCTAGCCTATCTGCGATCAAATTCAGAGTGCGTATCGCGGGTGCCAGCGGAGACTTGTTAACCAAGCTGGTCCGTCCGAGAGGTACCTCCACGGAATTTATATACATAAATTCCGTGGGTACTTCCAAAAGGCGACCAACAATTCACATCAAAATAGATTCGAAGTCTTAAATGTAACGAAGAACAGAAAACATTGAAATTGTTTCTGAATCATTCTGTTTGGCGTGGCGAAAATATCCGCTGGCAAGAGTCAGGTTTGGTGTTTACTAAATACCAAATCTGTTTGGTAAACTAACCACCTTTTTCATAGAAATCCAATTTAAATATTTAATGCTTGTCTCCCAGTATGGATGGAAATGAACTTAAAAGGTAGTTTCCTCTTTTAAAAAAAATAGCTTCTTCATTCTTCTATATCTTAGGTTCTGTGGACTATTTATTGGCTGCGGTAAAAGATAAAAGTATAGTATCGGAGCGACCCGGTCGGCTGACTTAATTACCGGCCGATGGTAATTACGTTACTGTGACATCGGCCCGGGACAATTAGCTATAGTTCGGGAGGTTGCGACCGTTGGAAATACAACTCCTACTTGCTAGGGAAATTTTCATTACTTACATTTTCTTTACTCTAATTTTACGAGGATTTTTGGTGTTGGCTGGAATCGCAACGCAAAGTACCAGAAACGTAAATTACCGATTCGCTTCATCAAAATGGTCGTTTTAGATCACAGTCTAAGAATCCAAAATCAAAAATTCTTTATCGAAACTTGGCCTTCAAAGAAGATGTCTCAATGCTACAAACTACTAGCATCGGGAACTGCTATTCACTTCAGCACTACCAGATGTGCCAGAGACAATTACAATTCCAGTGACACAACCAAGCGACACCAGTAGTTTTGTTATTCCAAATATCAGTACTGACAAAACTATCATACATCGTAACAGTTATTATATGTACCTAATATCAACCAACTTGCCCACTTTTCACTAGGGAATAACTAGTCAACAATGTAATGTTATAACCAGATTAAAGTACGTACAGCGGAGTACTCACGTTTAACAGATAAACAACCACTCTCCAGCTAGTGCACTCCTACATTTATATCCATTTGCAAAGCTAACATTGAGATAATATTATTTCGGTGGAACGGGCTGGAACGAGCTGGAACATAGTGCATTTAATAAAGTTAATTATGGAAGATTCCTGCAAGCGGAACATTTTAACATCAATTAACTTTTATAGATTAAAAATATAACAAAGTTGAAGAGTATTTTAATGCTCTTATTTGGAAATACTCGTACTTAGAATTTCTACTCTTTCGGAGTATGATATAGAAGGCTACTTTTTGTCATAAAAGGAATTTTTCCTAAATAAAATTTGAAAATGTAAATAGCATAGATAAATGCCTAGAGCATAGTTTTAGACCAATAATTAATCTATGGCCTAGACCTAGAGGTTATGTAAAATGCAAACTAAAATATTTTAAAAATGCTGACGACGCCGACGTTGAATTGTTTAGTCTTCTAGTTTGTCTAGTAGTATATCGAGTACGTGAGACCTGTCGGAGTAGATGTCTTACAAATGTTTCGCCAATATTTCATTGTCCCAGATAAAGAAGTATCTAGAAGTGTCGTTTAGGTGATTATTAATTTTGGGACGTATGCATCTGGCAAAGTGAGTGAAACATCAGTAAAATCCAGACGAAATGCATGGACGAAATGATGCAAATTGATAATCTTGAGCATCGGCAGAATCGCCAGTGGCAGTGGGCGAGGCACATAGCTCGTAGAACAGATAGCCGTTGGGGCAGAAAAGTTCTCGAGTGGCGACCACGAACCGGAAAACGTAGTGTTGGCAGGCCTCCCACTCGGTGAACTGACAACCTGGTGAAGGTAGCGGGAGGCGCATGGATGCGGGCAGCGCAGGACCGGTCGTTGTGGAAATCCTTGAGGGAGGCCTTTGTCCAGCAGTGGACGTCTTTCGGCTGAGAGAGATATCATCGGCTTTATACGAAGATGGGTCTTCTTGAATACTCTTCGTGACAAATTATACTAACTTTATGCTGAAATCAAATCTATTCATTTATCTTTTTTTTTTTTCTATGCTCTTTTCGGTGAAAAAAAATCTTACTTTCCAGCAGTAAGATTTTTATTATTACCACAAATTCTATTGTTTTCTAGAATGTGAAGAACGGATTAATTATATTCGGGCTTTCATAAGTGGCATATCTATTTCTCGTTATTTTGCGACAGGTTTCTGAAGCCCTCGGGGAAATCTTGTGCAGCAGAGCCGTAACCTCAAGCTTTGCTCGGTTCAAAGTTGAACTTTTTTTAAAACAAATTACCTAGAACAACATTTTTCCATCTTTGCGTGAGCTTTATGAATTTATTCTATTCCCTTGAGTTTCTTAATTTATATACTTAATAGAATCATACAATAGAATCACGTCTTTATGCCTTACGGGGTAGACAGAGACAAGAATCGTGAGGCTCGACGGCCAAGCTTAGCTAATTAGTGGAATGGATAGATTCATATTTAGTGAGAGTTTGATAGCCTATCGCCAGATTTCCCAATTTAAAACTCAAAATTAGGTAGTTCTTTTTAGTCAAAATAATCTAAACTACATTCGGTATTTAGGAAATTTAGTTTTTTTTCATGTTATTCAGAACTGTCCTCTTTTTCCCAATGTAACAAACGTGACTAATTCAACAGACGTTTCATTCGATTATTGCGCAACAAACGCAACCCTTTGACCTAAAAACCGTTCTCCAAACGCAACAACCCTCCGACCCGCCCCAATAAAATCAAATGGCGATCCCTCAATTAACTCCACCTTAATCAATCTCCTTTGTTTATCACTGTATGATATTTTTTTTTGTTCTTTCGTAAATAAAGTGAACTCTTTAAACTCAATGGAGCTAGACTATTTCTAACTAGCGTAATCCCACTAAGCCCACTTATAAATGCGAGAGTTTCGATATGTGTGAATGTGTCAGGATGTGTGGATGTTCGTTACTCAATCACGTAAAATACATCGCACGGATTTCGCTAATATTTGTTGCACGGTTAGAAAATACCGAGAACAGCACAAAAAGGTACTTTTTTCTCGAAATTTCCACGAAAACGCAGCGGGGTGCAGTTAGTAAGGAATATCTATGATTTCACCTAATTTAGTGCGCTCACTGTTTAATTTGAAAAAGCTTTATTGTTATTTTATGTCAATGTTGAATTTTATACTTCTGGCTGGTCTCTTGCAGTTCCCATAACTTTGCTGTGGACAAAACTACTTACGACTATCCAATACAAACTTGCGACAACTGTCATACTTACGGAGCCACTAAGGAAATTCCTCTTGGCGAATAATTTCGAGACGATATATTTAAAAACGAAACGAACGTTTTAATCTTTCTAAAATAATAGTTAATCTCTATCTGAATTACTGTTTGAATTACCTTAGTCGATTGTTATGAATTAATTATAAATCCTACTTTTCTCGAAGAAATCACAAAACTAATTTCAACTCCCAACAAACTTATTATGAGAAGTTTATTGTTAAATGTTTGTTGTTTACGAGCTCGCATATATGATTCGGGTCATTTTCCCAAGTTCCACTCCTTTAGATATTGTATTTTAAAATAGTATAACTTCTGGCAAAGAAGTCAGTTTTTTGCTTAAAAGAAAAACAAACATTCTTCCATCAATTCTTATATTCTCACGATTATAATTTATTAGTAGAATTTTAACAAATGCCCAATATAACAGTCGGCGACGATAGACGCTTCCTTTCCCAATATTTAGCCAACATGGCGGTTAGAGAACTCCCAAATTAATTCAATTGGCAGTCGCCGGCGAGTGGCGGATCGTTAATTGTTCAAGTTTCCGGTTCCATGCCCGGCCGGACTGCTCGGCCGGAGAATGTCGCCGTAGTAATTGTTCAATGGACATAAACTTTGTATAGGACGTCGTTATTGTAGTGCTCTTGCGGTAATTGGATTGTTAGGGGTTAATTTTGTTGGAGTCGCAATATTTCCGGTGTATTTTATGCCTGATGTGGCAATTGAAATTCTATTTCGATATTCTCTTGAAAGTGATATGTAGTAGCCTCCTGAGTTTTTGATCTGTTAGTTTACTTATCTTTGTACTGATAAAATTAAGTAATGTTATAAATATACATATTTTGATAAGGGAAAACAGAAACTAAAAACTGAAATTAAAACTAACTGAAAAATAAACTGCAACTTAACTAAAAAATAAATTAAAATATTATCTTATTTTGATTAAATATTCCTATTTAAGAATATCTTGTGTTTCCTATCACAACATACGCTATTTCAGTTTCAGCAAGTTTAATTTCAAAGAATTTCGTTTTACATTTCGCACCAAAGTGCTCTACTTGCGAAAATGAGCAAACAAGTTCCGGTCATGATGATTTTGGTTTGAATTTTTAACTTTCCTCCTTAGCATGCAGCGAACGCGTCGAATGTAGTAAAATAAAACCGTATTCCAACGCCCGCATTTCAGAGCTGAAAATTAAGTCTCGTCCGCCGACTGCAATCCGGTTCAGCGAATAAAAAGTTTGAATACACGCTCGTAATTTTTAAATGAATTGGTTCACTCTGACTTTACTGTATAGACAACAGCATATAAACCGACCGAAACTCATCACAAATCCACCCCAATTACCGAGGCAGTGATGTGCATGACAACTTGACATGTACAGTCGACTGTACAATGCCGTGTCGACGGTGTTTGTCCAGCTTTTATTCGCAGTTTTGTTGTTATCACAATTCGTAAACAAGTCGTATTTTTTACAGCCGATTTTTTCAGTTTGATAGATATTTTCGGAATTAATCCACTTCCACGGGAATGACGAGAGGTTTATAGCTAAGCCGCGAAATTTAATTTATTATAAGATGATTAGTCTTAAAGTGAATATTAGCGTAGAACTTGACGCTACTACATCGAGGGAAAGGGCTTTAAACTGGGGATTCCTCTACTCACAGGCGATGAGCTAGCAACCTGTCACTATATCTGAATCTCCATTCCATCAGAGAGCCCACTATTCAGCTAAGCGTAGCTTTCGAGTCTTACGACTCTTGGCTCTGTCTACCCCGGAAGGGATAAAGACGTGATTCTATGTATGTGTACTACATACATACATAGAATCATACATAGAATCCAAATCAGTGTTTAAAATTTTTGACGATTAATAATAAACAATCAACCTACAAATATTTCAGAAATACGAGACGGGCCTACCGAAACCGCTAAATATATTCTCAACAAGTGGCTATCTTGCAAAAATACCTACATTTGTTTTTACAATGTCTTTACTATCCGGAGCATCCCGATTGGCCCCACAAATAAAACTACTTTTATAGGAACAAAAGGTGGAAATATTGTTGTCGTTAGCGAAAGGGCAGGCGCCTCAGCCATTTTCAAACTATTCTCGTTGGCCCGTTGAAATTTTCGGGAGCTTTATATTCCCATTTTATGCAAAACGAATGGAAATATTTGGTTAATGTTTCGTCTCATTTCATTCATGTTTTCATTATCGAATTAAATGTGAAACTAACTTGTTATTTTTATTTAAGTAGCTGTGTATGTTTTAAGTATAAATTCTATATAGCCTTAGTTGGACGAGTGGAAATGTAAGGCCAAAGGAGCCCTTTACCCAGCAGACCTTTGCCCAGCGGTGGGACACACCATTTACAAATGTAATCTTGAAAGTTGACTGATAGTGATGAGAGAGGAAGAATGCTTGCACATAGAGATGTTTTTATCCCAAAATTTCCAAGAGCGAGTTGCTCCGGAGCGCAACTAGTTTTAATATTTCTAACTTTACTCGATACACGATACAATTTGGAATGTTTGTCATTTCACGACAAATGTACACATTGTAACCACCGACAAAGTTATTGTGCCACATCACAGTAAGCCAACTATTGTGCGGGTGTCCCCGTGGACCCAACAAAGTGCCTGCAAAGCTGGCGACAAAATGGGCTGCTCACCCCTCCTGGGGCACAATGCGATTACCATTGTTATTGTTTCTGGGGCTGTTTGTTTTTAATTCTGAAAGAGCCACAGAAAAAATTTAAAGTCAATATATTTTTTTTGGGAAGAGCTAAGGAAATTATTTTTTATTTTAACACTACTGGCTGGATTGATTTGCACTACAAATAGAGAAAAGTTAGGACCTCGTGTGGGAAACGATATTATAGATGCATACCTACAGTTACAGTATCACGTCTTTATCCTTTACGGGGTAGACAGAGCCAAGAGTCGTGAGACTCGAAGGCCACGTTTAGCTGATATTGGGCTGATTTGTGGAATAAAGATTATAGTTACGAGGTTGCTTCAGACCATAGAGGTAATTATTCCTTATGAAACGGGATAATAGCTTTATGCTACCATAAAGATTTTTATTGCTGGATAATAACTTTATGCTACAGACCGTAATTCGAGGTTAGTGAAAAACGTAGGTAGCCATTCCACTTGCAAACTGTCTGGCACACTCGAGCGCCCGCTGAATTTTTTAAAACCATTTACTGATGCTAAATAACTCTGAAGTTTTCACACGCTTATTTGTTAACATGAATTAACTCAATGTTTATTCTGTGTGCGTTTTGGAAAATAAATAAATATATACGGACAAATTACACAGATTGAGTTGGCCCCAAAGTAAGTTCGAGACTTGTGTTATGGGATACTAACTCAACGATACTATATTTTATAACAAATACATATATATGTATATAGATAAACATCCAAGACCCAGGTCAATCTGAAATAGATCGTTTTTCAACCTGACCAGACCGGGGATCGAACCCGGGACCTCCGGTGTGACAGTCTGGCGTGATGACGGTGGAACACGAAGGTCGTCAAAAAAGAAAAAGAAAACAAAAGGTATTATTGAAGCCTTTTTGCGGGAGAGAGCACTCTCTGAAACAGGTAGTTGTGTCTTGTCACACATGTGACCTCCTACAAGGTTTTGTTTTCCTTTTGTTGCATAGAACCATAAAAGTCCCCTTATACCTTTATCAATACACATAATTCTTCCGTTACTGACTAAGTGATTAACAAACAATGGACAGCCAAAAATCTACTGGGCATGGGAAGCTTTTTGGCATGTAAATTCTTTAGGGAGCATATGGGAGAACTGAGAAAAGATTTCCCAAAATTTCTACTGGAACAATACGTCATCACAAGATGTTACAGCGAATGGCGAACGTTTTATAGAGTTTTATTTTTCGTTATGTCGGCCATCACTCCGCCTGTCATTTTATTGACGCCGGCCGACGACGACAACTTTTTTCCTCCGAGAGAGGATAATAAATCTTTTGTGGGCCCTCAAGGCGATAATACCAACTTTATACGGCTGCAACAGTTTGCCGTGACAATACTGAAACTTCAGGACCGCTTTATTTTGTCGACTTAAGATTTTCTTGACTTTGCAACCAAAAGATTGCCTTTGTACGGCAGCGTTTTAATATTAAAAATGCTTTTGAAGTTGAGACATAAATCAATGTTACTTATTCGGTATGTTTGACCTTGATAAAATATTTGATCTTAACTCAAAAATTATACGATAGATCATTTAAAGTAGGTATATCACTCATCCGAATCCTGGCCATGTATTTTAATTGGCCGCGCACCCGGCGCATCGCTGCGTTGACTATCAGGGTCGCCACGACGTACTACCACGTATTTCGAATATAAGCTACGGATTAGAAGAGTATGAGAATGGCTAGATGGCACTTTGACCTACGCAAGACTGAGCCGTCCGAGCCATCTCCTTTATCAATAAAAAAAAACATGCTTAGTCGTTCACACGTTAAACATTTTGTTAATATTTACCAATATGATTCTGTGTCACAAAAGAAACAAGATTTTATCTTGTCAATAAAAATTCAAATAGAGAAAACATTTCTTCATAAAATGTTTTCATATTCATTTCTGTGTCACAAATACTCTGAACTTTTTTTTCTCATACGAGCTAGCGCGGAGGCAGCACTGAGTTGATTCAATAAAAAAATGATTGTAGAAAAGTTTAAACCCCTTTGTTTATTCAGAACCGAATACTTTTTCTACGCTAACTTATCTTTCTCTTGTTTATTTTGGCATCTATTCAATTTAACAGTATTTTTTTAATATCGTTAAAAAAATAATGCCCGCAATACTAGTAATGTTTTTTATGGAGGATATAAACGTGGAGTGATCATAGAAGTTTTTATTTCTAGTTCCAAGCCTATGACATCCATTACCATACCTACACCTATACCATCAAGGCGATATGTGAATTTTTCCAAAGTAGGTATATTTATAGAAACGTAATCAATACAACTGACGAAAATAAATGTGTAAGTATCGAGTGAAACTGGAAGCAGAAAATTCAGAATACATGAATGTAATTACTTCTTGCGACCGAAAAATTTATTAAAATGGCTTTGAAACTACCAATCGCAAGTTTTTTGTAAATAAATAAAAAAACATCTCATGAGGTATAAATACTTCCGGGAAAGCTATATTATAAGCCAGAACTGCAAGTTGTGCAGAGCAACTACGGTCTGCTACCAGAAAATGTGGCAGAGAGAATCCGGACAAACGAAGCGGCGGGAAGAATTCTGTCCCGGAACTTCACCGGGAAAAAACCACCGGTAAAAATAAGTACCGGGAAAAAATCTCCACGCGGCACCACGTTTGCCCGACTAAAACCTAACTAACTTAACGCAGTCTGCTACCACCGTAGCTTATGAAGGGAGCTACAGGGCCCTATATAATAACCTAACCTATAAATTAATTACAATGGAAAACCACTTACCAAGATAAATCTTCTTTCTCTTCGGATCCAAACTTGAGTGTCTTCGGGAAGGGGGAATTCCTAATCACCCTACCTAACCCATGAGATCTCAATTCCCCAGAACACATAAATAGATTTCTTCCCGAAATCGGCTCGGCAACAGGTAGATGTGAGCGAGCAGCCACGCGTCACATCCCACAGGAGAAAGTCACAATGACGGGCACACAAACACAAAGTTCAATAGTTATTTAACAAACAGGAAATTCACCAATACAACTCAAGATAATTAGCAATCAAAGAACGCGGGACCTCTCGCGTATTAAAAATCAAACCGATATCGCATGGGACAATGGCGACCGTCCGCGAGCCATTCGCACGAGCAATGTGAGAACCCCAAAACGCCTGGCGGCGATAACAGGAAACGCCTGCGTTTAGTTTTACCCAATATATTACAAACATCCCCCCGTCCCGGTCTGAGAAGCAGACCGCTAGCTTACTCTACGGGAAGGCGGGCGAGAGAGGTCACACCTCTCCTTAAAATCGAACCGTCGACCAACACCTCAGCCACACGCGGAGTGCCATCTCCGCCAAGAATCAAACGTAATATGCGAGCTCGTCGCCAAAGCAATGAGGGCAAATTTGCCTCTTTTAACAATACTAAATCACCCTCCCTGGGAGGCTCAGTCCTGTCTGTCCACTTCACTCTTTGCTGCAGCAAATGCAAATATTCAAGCGACCAGCGACGCCAAAAGTCCTGGCTCATTTGCTGCAACATTTGAAAACGCGACAACCGATATACGCGTTCATCCTTCCACGGGTATTCGGGCAGGGCATTCAACGGCCCTCCCACCAAAAAATGACCAGGGGTGAGAGCTTCCAAGTCATTTGGATCTGGAGATAGCGGACAGAGAGGACGAGAGTTGAGGACCGCCTCAACTTTACAAAACACTGTGGCCAGCTCTTCAAAAGTTAGAGCCGTTTCTCCGATAATGCGGCGGAGGTGGGTCTTTGCGGATTTCACAGCCGCTTCAAAAATCCCTCCCCAATGGGGGCAACTTGGGGGACTAAACTTCCAGGTTATTCCCCTTTGGGCAGCAATTTGACTTAAACTAGTACAATTTTTATCAATAAACACAGAAACATCCTTAAGATAATTTACAGTTCCTTTATAGTTTGTGCCATTGTCAGACCTAATAAGGGAAGGTAGACCTCGACGCGAAACAAAGCGATCCAACGCGGCGACGAAGGCCTCCGTAGTCAGAGCCGATACCACCTCCAAATGGACAGCCTTGGTGGCCAAACAAACAAATACACACAAATAGCCCTTCACAATACGGGCATTACGAAAGGGAGAAGCCTTGATCGAAAAGGGACCGGCAAAATCGGTTCCAACGCCGTCAAACGGCCTCGAAGGTCGAATTCGATCAGCGGGCAAATCACCCATCTGTGGTTGCATCGTGGATGCCTTCAACCGATAACATGCAATACATCGAAACAGAACGCTACGGATTGCTCTTCGGGCAGACAAAATCCAAAATTCTCGTTGCAAAATAGCCAACAAGGCATTGCACCCAGCATGGGCGTTACGAATGTGTCGATCAGACACCAAAAGCTGCACCAAGGGTCCGCCCTTGGGCAACAACAGAGGATGGCGAGTCTCATATGGAAGATCCGCCTTCCGGAGCCTGCCTCCAACCCGAAGAAGCCCATCCGAGTCGATGTACGGGTTCAAACGAGCGACCGCGCCCTTCAACTTAGCGCGTCCGTCGCGCAAAATACGAAGCTCTGACTCAAACCGTCCGGTCTGCACGACACGGACCCAATGCAACAATGCGCTCCGGCGCTCTTCTGCACCTGCAATCGGCTCCAACCGCTTTGCCTGTGGGTTTCTACAATTATGTATGAAACGCTTAATCCAACTGGTAACACCCAGAAGCTTATCCAAGCTGCTATACCGAGCAAGTAGCCAATCCGGCTCCGACGTCGTTTCAGCGACTACAGCATGTACACGGAGCCCAGTCAAACTCAAAGAAGTAACATCTGTCTGACAGACAGGCCAAGAAGTTTCCGATCCCATCAGCCACTCTGGGCCCCACCAGAGCGGGTGTGACACCAATTCTGGTGCCGTACAACCTCGGGAAGCACAGTCCGCTGGGTTAAGCTCTCCCGGCACATGTCTCCATGTTATATCAATTCCAATATTGTGAATTTGGGAAACCCTGTTTCCAACAAAAACCTCCAAGGTATGTGGGGCCGCGCGCAACCATGCAAGCGCGACCTGGCTATCCGACCAGGCGAAGATGTCTCGTATCTCGACCGTGGCCGCCAGCTCACTGGCAACGTGATGCAACAATTTAGAGAGAAGGTGAGCTCCACTCAACTCAAGCTTGGGAATAGTCAGCCTAGTCCTGATGGGGGCGACCTTGCTCTTCCCTAACAAAAGCGAGACATTGACCCGGCCATCGGCGTCAACTGTCCGCATATAGACTGACGCGGCGTAGCCTCGCTCCGACGCGTCACAAAAGCCATGCAGGCTGGCTCGATATTTCCCGGGGGCAATATTCGACGAGGCAAGGCAATCCGATTGACTTCCTTAATCGATGAAAACAACTCGAGCCAATCATCCAATGGAGAGCCAAACAGCGGCTCGTCCCACGAGACGCCCAAAGTCCAAAGTCTCTGAAGAAGATACTTCGCAGAGAATATCACTGGACTGATCCAACCGCTTGGATCAAACATACGAGCTATTACGGACAACACCGTTCTCTTAGTCCAGACTTTTGGTATTTCCAAGTCCACTTGGAATGTGAAAATATCGGTTAGCGGCTGGTACTGCATGCCCAGCACCGCTATCCTGTTGGGATCATCCACATCCTCAAACAGGTGAGGGTTCTGTTGGTGATCCTCCGGGATCCCTTCTAGAACTCTAGGCTCATTGGACAACCACTTACGTAGCTCGTAGCCACCTGTCTTCAATATTTCGATCAATTCATCCCGCAGTAGGAGGGCCTCCTCAATACTTTGGGCTCCGGTGCACACGTCATCAACATACAAGTCACGTGACAGCACGGAAGCCCCACGGGGAAAGCGGATCCGTTCCCGCTCTGCCAATTCAAGCAATGATCTGATGGCGATATAGGGACTAGATTTCAAACCATACGTGTTTGTGTTGAGTTCATACACCGTCACAGGATCCTCAGGGCGCTCACGCCAGAGTATCAACTGGAATCGCCTGTCCTCAGGATGTATGACTGTCTGGCGGAACATCATCCGGATGTCCGCACCAAAAACCACTTGATGTCTTCTAAAGTTCAAGATGATGTCAATTATGTCCCTATGCAATTTGGGACCTGAATGCAAACATAGATTCAACGAAACCCCGTTCGAAGTGGGTGCGGACCCATCGAAGACGGTCCTCAATTTGCCTGTTGAGGCCTTCACCACCGCGTGGTGGGGCAAAAAATAATGCTCAGTTGAGCTCCAATCAACTCGAGCCGGAGACATGTGACCCAAATCCTCGTACTCGCGCATAAATTCAATATATTTATCGCGAAGTACGTGGTCACGCTGCATGCGTCGCTCCATGGACAGCAGTCGTTTCTCCGCAAGCGCCCTACTGTGCCCTAGGCTAGGACGAGAGGCAACAAAAGGTAACCTAGTTACAAACCGACCGGAGGGCAACCTCTCCGTGGTCGATCGAAAAAGGGCTTCGCACTCAGCGTGTTCCGGATCCATCCTGGAACTCATAGGTGGCTCCTCCACCTCCCAAAACCTTTGCATGGTCTTGGCCAAGGACGCAGATGCGACAACCGGTGGCTCCTCCGCGGTGCCATTATCAAACACAGGGCCCATCAGGGCAAAACCAAAAATCGTAGACACTGCTATCAGTGAAGACGAACCCAGAGCCTTCTGTGTACCCAACAAAATCCAACCCAATACGTCCGAGCCCAGGAGCAAGTCCACTGGGCCGGGATGAAAAACAAAGGGGTCGGCCAAATCCAGACCCGAAACCAAAGACAACACACCCGGCGGTATGTCTGTCGAGGGCTGCCAACCCGCAATGGTATCCATTACCATAGCCGAGGTCGTGATCCTCATTGTGGAGGACTTCAGCGAAGAAAAGGTGACAAGTGTCTGGCCCGTCAGACACTTCACCTGTATGCCACCAACTCCAAGAAGTGGCACAGGCGAGTCTTCCACGACTAAACCTAACTGGCGTGCCACTCGAGTGGTAACCAAACTGCTTTGAGCCCCTGAGTCCAACAGAGCTCTCAAATTAATGGCTTCCCCCTACGACCCCATACGCGGACCACCGCGGTAGGGAGCAGAACCGTCCGCGGCTCTGTCCCAGCAAGGGAGCAAGCTAGTTACGGGCTCCCCACTCTCTCCAAACCAGGGGGCGCCACTGACCCGGATAATATGTCGGGCGAGTGCACATCCCCATCTGAGGGGGGGCATAACCCGCGGCCCGGCCATACCTATGGTACGGCGGGTGGTACTCCAGCCGTGGGTACTCGTGCAGCGGTGGAGAAAACCGCTGCGGCTGCATGTGTTGGGCATTGGTAACCCGCGTGGAGGGGGGTGTCCCCACTCTCACGTCCGATCTAGGGCCCCCGCCCATGGGGGCCCTATCCGGGGCCTGGCCAGCCACATACTGGCCATGACCTTGGGGCGCGTGGTCCCGGTCCGCCAAGACCCGCGCAGGTACGCGACCCCCTCCCGAGGGGGGGTGCGACGAGCGAAGCCGCGTCCTCCGTCCGGTGGTGGAGGGCTTCGCGCAGGAGCGCCCCCGCCCATAGGGGACCCCTGCCTCAACATCCGGGGGCCATCCCCGTTCCGGTTCATGCAGAGCATCACGTGGTGCAGCCCACGGCATGCACTGCATGGTATGGCTCTGGGACAGTCACGTGCATAGTGACTGCCCAAACAGTAAAAGCAAAGTTCATGCCGCCTTGCCATGCGGCGCCGATCTTGTACTGGCAGTCTCTGCCAGTCCCTGCATTGCAGCAGGCTGTGGCCCATCCGGCCACATTGCAGGCAGTCCGCGTCCCCCGCGACTGCTGCCGTGTGTGCAACCCGCACACCAGCTCCACGCGGTGGCGGTTGCCGTCCCTGTTGGGGCTTCCCTCGCCATGAGGGTTCCAAGGGCCTACGTTCAGGCGCTCTGGATGGCGCTGAGTCCGTCATGGTATTCTCAGCAGCCCGTGCCTCAAACTCCAAAAACTTCACCAAGTCAGTGAATGTTGGTAGGGTGGTGCTATCCCGTTCCGCATTCTCGCGCTCAAACCGCGAGCGGATGTCATTGGGCAATTTGCCCAATACAATGTGCACCAACAAAAAAGACCATTGGTCCACCGGCAGCCCCAGTGTGCGGAGCGCGTTACAGGCCACTGTAACGGGCGTGAGCAACTGCAGGCGCAACTGTGCCCTGTTGGCCACCTTGGGCAGGGCCATCAACTGTGCGGCGTGCGCATCCGCTAACAAACGTAAATTTTGGTAGCGGGAGTTCAATAACTCCCAAGCCGTGTCGTACTGGTCGTCCTCCACCCGGAGGTGCTGGATGAGCGACCGCGCTTCACCCTCAAGAGTGGAGAGGAGGTAGGCCATCTTCTGGGCCTTCGACAAATCCTGTCGTGCTACGACCAGGGACTCAAACATATTTTTATATGCCACCCACTCCTCCATCCTACCCCCAAAGTGGGACAGCTGAAGGGTGGGGAGCCGACCAGTAACCGCTGGTCCTTCCTGTCTAACAGGTGTGCGAGGGGCTGGTCCGCCAGCCTGTCTCGCCCTTATTGCGGCCGCCGCCTCCACGATGTCATCGTGCAGACTCAGGATCTGGTCCAGGTCCGCCACGTGACCTGCGTAGACCTCCGGGGTAAGGTCGGCTTCGGTAAGCGCCGCCATGGCCGCTTCCGCGTTGTTCAATCGTGAGCGGAGCTGATCCGCTCTTTCCAGTATAGCGGCCTCCCTGTCCTTCCGGGACAGGAGTCCACCGGCCGTCACAAACCATCTCAATTCGTTGGCGAGTGTCGCCTTAGCATTGGGGACCTTCGCCATCGCGTCAAGTCACAAACAAAAAATAACAAAAGGTAAATAAAAAACAAAATCAAGCAACAACACGAAAAACCGCGGTAGGTATGAGAATGGCACAAACCCGGAACGCACGGTACAAACCGCAAACAAATACAAAAAAGGTTACAAATATTCTTATACAAACAAACTAAGAAAAATCTAATAATTTTTACAAACAATTAATTATTTTTTACAAACGAACAAATAGAGGGTAGATAAACTACGCTCTGCTACCAGAAAATGTGCAGAGCAACTACGGTCTGCTACCAGAAAATGTGGCAGAGAGAATCCGGACAAACGAAGCGGCGGGAAGAATTCTGTCCCGGAACTTCACCGGGAAAAAACCACCGGTAAAAATAAGTACCGGGAAAAAATCTCCACGCGGCACCACGTTTGCCCGACTAAAACCTAACTAACTTAACGCAGTCTGCTACCACCGTAGCTTATGAAGGGAGCTACAGGGCCCTATATAATAACCTAACCTATAAATTAATTACAATGGAAAACCACTTACCAAGATAAATCTTCTTTCTCTTCGGATCCAAACTTGAGTGTCTTCGGGAAGGGGGAATTCCTAATCACCCTACCTAACCCATGAGATCTCAATTCCCCAGAACACATAAATAGATTTCTTCCCGAAATCGGCTCGGCAACAGGTAGATGTGAGCGAGCAGCCACGCGTCACATCCCACAGGAGAAAGTCACAATGACGGGCACACAAACACAAAGTTCAATAGTTATTTAACAAACAGGAAATTCACCAATACAACTCAAGATAATTAGCAATCAAAGAACGCGGGACCTCTCGCGTATTAAAAATCAAACCGATATCGCATGGGACAATGGCGACCGTCCGCGAGCCATTCGCACGAGCAATGTGAGAACCCCAAAACGCCTGGCGGCGATAACAGGAAACGCCTGCGTTTAGTTTTACCCAATATATTACAAACAGCAAGTTAAGCTTATATTTACCTAAGAAAAAATCTAATACCTAGTTTTAGTAAAATACAAACATCCAACTTCTCCAATATGTAAAATACCAACCAGACTTCAGTATTCCAATTCCAGCAATATCCCAGGTATTTGCTTTCGATAAAACCGAAGAAATGAAGCGGTTTCTTCGCGAGCAAATTTGCATGGGCTGTGGTTCTGAGCAACTGTCAAACTTTATGAAATACACGACTTAATGTGAATAATTCATGGGGATGCGGCGTCTAATTTAGAAGCGATTTATTCTATTTCGATGTATTGTTGATTTAAAATTTGTTTGAATTGTTTTTTTAACTCATGAATAGATATTTTGAGATATATTCAACATAAATACTTAGTTAAATACTTAGTTACTTTATGTATCTTAAAATGTAATTTCTTGTGTGTCAATAAAGAATTATTGTTGTTGTTGTTAAATTATGTACTGAAATCCTTTTATTTACAGTTTTTACAAAATTTACCCATATTTCGTTGGATATTTATGTACTTATATCTATTTTTTTTTCTAAAAATGGTGCAATAAAGAGTTGATTTATCTGATGCTACGTATAAACTCTGATAAAATGTATGCTAAAAAAATAATAAAATGTTTTCCTAGACAAGTATACAACCATGTGGATCAAAGAACTCTTTCCTTTAGATGTTACCTACTCACATCAATAGAATTCTAAATAGCCTTGCTGTTCTGAAACTTTTCAAGTTAAGCTTGCCTAAATCCTTAGTTTCAAAGTAAAATTATATTTACTGAGAAACTTAGGATTTAGGGTCGGGCCGTTTTAGGCTCTCAAATCACGACGCTCTCGGCCGCGACGCTCTCGAATTTCAAAAATTGTTTATGCGCGACGCTCTCGGCCGTGGGGCTCTCGATTGTAAATTAACTTTTTTTTTTAATTGTAACAAGAAGTATTGTTGTAAACAAAGATGTTGTGTACTATCACGGTGGTGGTTAGAATATTACATTTTCCGAGGAATATCACTCAGTTCATAGTGTTCACGATCATTAGTCAACTATTGATTAAAAATCAATAGTCTATCTACAGCCGACCAATAAATAGCATGACTGCCGATAAGCCTATCGATAGTATCGATAGCTCAGAACGAGGCAAGACTATCCATACTCCGACACTTACATCCCACATCCGACATCCGATACTATCTAAAGAGTATATATTTTTTGTCGTTTTACTTCGGCATAAGTCTATACTAGACTTATAACAACGCAAACAACAACAAACAACGTATTTACGTTGTTTGATAGACTTATGCCGATATCGATAGTTTTACTATCGATACTTCGGCAACACTAATAATGTGTCCGTACTGACAAGTTATAAAAGTGTAGTCCCACGGAACTCCCCTGTCGATATTGTTCCGAGCTTTGCCGACACTAAATTGATCAATAAATCGTATGTTACCAATGTTACGGGACAAATAACCGAGGAATATTACTATCATATGTCGTTCCAAGGAAGAGTTGGTTGATTCTTTATATTACAATCTCAAATTATACTTACATGTTTTACGATAGTTAGAATGTTAGGTTTTCTGTGTTATATTTTTATAAATAATTACGTGGCTCTCTAATTTATTTTACATAACATAGACTAATAAAAATATTTTGCAAATACTATAACTTTATACGCGTCACTAGAAGTTATAATTCATGATTATATGATAAGTTAGGTGAAAGAGAAGTGATGAGTGTAGAGGAAGCAAGAGAGATCTGCAGGTTTAGCCAAAGTTTCATTTGATTTGTAGCGATACGTTATCTAAGTTCGTAATCGTTTCGACAGATGACAAAAACATACATTTTAGCGTTTGCGAACTTCGATTTCGATATTAAAATCTGACTTCGTCTAAAGGTCTATGGATCGTCGCAAATGGAAATCGCTAGTCTCTGCCTACACCCCCACGGGAAAAAGGCGTGATAATATGTATGTATGTAAGTTAGATGAAGAGGATCATTAAAAATTAAACTGATTGACATCGGGATTCTACCGTTTCCTTATAAAGTAGGTTAAGGGTAGAAAAAAGGGTTATCATTTATATATTCCACAAACCCACAAGCAAATGATTTTTACATTTAACACAATTTTGTCATTTTATGTCAAGGGCTACCCTTTGGCCCCAAGAAAATACACTGAGCTATTTCCGGTTTGTTTTCTCAAGTAATACAATATAAATAGGCTGCAGAACAGAAACATTTTAACCGTTTATGTTCAGTCTAGCTCTTGTCCTTTACTTCGCCCGCGAGAATTTCTATTTTTATTCATTTCCCTAAGGTGGAATTTTCAAAATTCATTTCCGAATTCGTATACGCAATTATCTGTATAAAACGTAAACCTTGAAATGCAAAGAGGATCTCCATTCAATTCCGAATTCTGGCAACGACCCTCACTAATGAGATATATGTTTTCCATGATAAAATAAAATAATTGGACAAGTGCGTGTCGGGCCACGCGTATGGTAGGGTTCCGAAGGTGCCTACGCTGTACGAATTGGACACATGAACCAACATTTACTCCCAGCTAG
>CM031573.1:5336096-5453477 GCA_018467065.1 Ephestia elutella | reverse complement strand
CTACTCCCAGCTCATATAACTAATGACCATAACCTCTTACTCAATTTATTGCATCAAAATAATTGCAGTAAAATTATAGTAATACAAAGATTAAATATCGTACAGGCGGTCTTATCGGAATTAGCAATCTTCTTCCATGCAAACCTAAAAGAAAAATTGCAAAAGTAACCTTTTAATATGACAACGCCTAGCTTAAAATAATACACTATCGTACTATCGATAAAAAAAGAAGGAAAATAAATATTTATATCTGTTTGTCGTATCGTTTCTCGGGTACACGCATCGTGACAGGGGTACACTAACGACCAAGACAAAGTACTTTATCGGATAAAAGCACTAGCCTTAGAAAACTGTCATCTTCTATAACATTTATTCTAAAACATTTTAGTTGTTACGATGAAATATTTATGGGTCTTTTTTGAAAGAGTTATTTTTCTGGTAAGTGTAACCAAATCTTTATAAGGAATTTTCTCGTTTTTTCACCAAGTCATAGTAAATTTAAACAATATACTTTGACATGAAAACCATTCGAAATAGAACTAACTGGCCCATTGCTACTCGTACACCCATTTTATGTAGTTTTCACTGTACCTTCAAGAAAGTTTTTTTTTTTTTTAATTATATTAATTACCATATTTTGTAGTCTGCAGTGTAAGTATTTCTTACATAAATGGAGACCAGGACCACCATTAATTTTGTAAATGTAACAAAGATACTGAATAAATATTTTTTCATTTTTCATTTTCATATTCTCATCAAATCAATGATCGTCTCAAATCGAAAAAGCAATAAGTCTGGATATTTTTTATAACTATATTGTATAGTTACTGTATTTAACATGCTCAAAGCACCATGAAGCTTATACGCAATTTTATTGATTAATTTGAAATTTTTTGCACAATCATATATAACTTTTAATTGACTTGTTTTTAGAAAGTGTCTAGATGCTGGCATTTAGCCAATTATAAATCTAGCACAGTTATTTTCACGCAGAATTTAACAAGCAAATAAAAAGGCATTACGACCCAACACAGCCCGAGATAGGAAGCGGTTGCAGGCTTAATTTATTTTCTCCTAGAAATGCCTATTTAACTTTGAGCGCTATTTATCTGACTCCGCGCGCTCTTGTGTATTCTAGACTTTTTCAAATTGGACACAGTTGTTACTTTGAGTCTAGGTTTTCCTAAGCTATATTCATGGGTAATAATGTTTTCTTTCCCGAAAATAAGATTTTAAAAAAAATTGGCCTTAGCTTTCATAGTCGCCATGGAGATTAAATGCATTAAATGCATTAATGTCCGTGCAGTTAACTATTGAGGAATATACCCACATGAACTCTCTGCTCAACCCTAAGGTTTGGCTGTGAGACAATGCTTTTAGCATTAAGTCCACCTTTTGTACTGTACTTTTGTATGTGTGTACAATAAAGTTTAAATAAATAAAAAAAATATTAAGAATTCCCTCGTTGGACGCCAATCGTGGGTGCACCATCTGGTTGTGAATAATAATATCATGTTCGTGCTATTAACCGTTGACGAGTTCCCTCGTTAGAAGCCGATCCTGGATCATCAGGTCACGCTTATCATAATAACGCATCGTCATCGGAAGTACGAGTAAAACCACGTGTAATAGTACATTACGAAACAAGTGTGCAAAGTTGGTCTCGGCTCTCTTACTCACTCGGCTTTATTAGCGCCAATATCGCCTCTTGTGCGTAATGACCAAATGCACACGTGTATCGTATGACGTTTTTCAACACAATTGTAAGTAAAAAACAAAAAAATCATGTGGTCCTAACGGGTGCCCTTTGTTTCGCTTAAAATTTTTGTCTCTAATTTCACTTCGCCGAACCTTATTGGCCTAAACATGTTATGCACAATTATTGTCTCGCCTAATTGATGTTTTTGCACAATAATAATTTAGCCTAATAATTATTAGATGCAATTTTTGAGTCTCTATTATTAGATGTTCTAAAATCGTTTGGCTTTTAATTTTTTACACGTAACGATATCCTCGTATAAATTTGTTTGAGACAATTATTACTTACTGTAATAATCACTTCTTATAATTATAACTAATTGAATATTAGTAAATTTAATTATTATAAGTATTAGCTATTTCTCACCGGCATGGGTACTGTGACATGTCTATCACAACAGTGCCGGAGATAAGAACAGTCCAGTCTGTCGTCAATCATTTTCAGAATGATGTTAGTAATGCACTACTAATAATAATTCCTAAAAATCTTGATAAGTCACAGATCCGACTTAGAGCACCCCGACTCCACGTGGCTCAAGTTTGCCCTATACTAGAGTGTTATTCCTTCGCGCAGAACCAGAAGCTCGCGAAGGAGGTCCTGAGAGAAATGAGGGCACGAGGCCGAACCGCAGCGAGGGGGGGAGGTGGCGAGCGAAGCGAGCCGGCGACCTCTCGAGCGTAGCGAGGTCGAGTGCACGAATGAATCGAAGGGCCGACGGAGCGAGTCTTCTGGTGGAGCCACTCAGAAATACTTGCATGCTGCATGCTTGCTTGCTTGCTGCATGCCTGCTTGCATGCTGCATGCTTGCTTGCATGCTGCATGCTTGCTTGCATGCGGCATGCTTGCTTGCATGCTGCACGCTTTATTTCACATGCCTAATGTAACTTTCTTTTACTTCTCGACATTTATCAAACACAAATCCATCAATGTTTAATTTTAGTCCCCCCCCCCTATTAGATTTAAATACTTTGTAATAATTATCAGAAATTATTATAACAGAAATAATTAGGTGTTACAATTTTGTGCTTAATTGCTTTGTACGAAATATTAATTAGTATTTGTGAATATTAGAAATAATCAATTATTAGGCCTAATGACTTATTTGAAAAGTAAATATACGGCGATAAAAACTTAGGCGAATCAAAAATAGGCTAAACTAAATTAGAATTCATAATAATGTACGAAACAATGTTGTACTAAAAGTTTGTGCACCAAACTACATTAGGAGTACAAAAAATTAGGGGAAACAATAGAGACCCGGTCCTAACATCTAATTATCGGAAAACGATTGCGCCCTTTTGTCATTCTTCTACTTTATAAAACATTCGTATGCCGCCAAATACTTACATTTGATTTTGGTGACAATAAACTATTACTTGCATTACGCGCCTCGTTAATGATTTCAGGTGTAGTTAAATTTAAGTACATATTCTTTCATACTAGTCGACATTTTAATAAATATTTAATATGCTAACACGGCGAAAATCGGAAAAAGTACTTAACAAACACAACCTAATATAGTCTTATATTTATTCGTGCACCGCGCGCGCCCAGCGGATGCTGATGCGGAGCGGATGCGGAGCTGCGGATGGTATATCGCCATACAGCCAGTGCTTGGCTGTATAAAAATCATTATCTTTTCTTATTTAAAAACTGTTGTTATTTTCCCTATTTGATCTTAAATATGTATTATGCGGCGAAATTAAAAATGCATTGTGGAATTCATAACGCGCATTAGTTATTAGGCGCATTGCAGAAAAGTAAGGTACATAATTTTCATTACCAAACACCTTCTTAATATATTTGTAATACCTTCGTAATATATGGCATTATGGGCCTTAATTCGATGTAATAAGACGCACTTTACGAGCAAGTGTGTTGAAAAATATAAATTGAAACTAAAACCTATAAACCGAAAGTTTTCCCGGATCAGACAAATACTCCAGCAGTTTTCCTAAACTTTTCCGCAAGCCTTCTCACTTCCAATTTCGTATACAGTTGACTTAACACATTATGACACACATTGTGTATTTGTGTGTGATATAACCAAAGAAGATATTTCCATACCTCACTGTGGTTTCACATACCCCCGTGCCCTTGTTTCCACATTAACATACATAGTTTATGATATCGTAACATCCCCTTCATCCCTTTGGTGTATTTTCCCTCCCCTGTTTATGATACCAAGGGTCATACGTGTGAAAGAGATAGAAAAGAAAGGTAGGAAATGTAATGAAACCCGAGGTGTTAATTACTCGCTTTTAGTAAGTTTCCATTACGTATACTTATTAAAATGTTCTTGCTATAAATGTATACTTTATACGGTATACAATCTATTAAAATAATATAAGTATTTTCAGAAATCACTATTGTTTTGGTATAGGTTTTTATGACCAGAAAGAAATATGTAGAATCCGACTTTTTCTCAAGTCGAATCAGTGTTTAATAACAAAGATGCATTATATTAAATAACTAGCGACCCGCCCCGGCTTCGCACGGGATATAAACCTTCCTCTTGAATCACTCTATCTATTAAAAAAAACCGCATCAAAATCCGTTACGTAGTTTCAAAGATTTAAGCATACAAAGGGACATAGGGACAGAGAAAGCGACTTTGTTTTATACTCTAGTGATAAATAAGCTTTTTTTGTTACAAAATTGCTAATGAATCTGTTTGATCTAGTCTAAGCTCGCACCATTCATAATTAGTTTCAGTTCATTGGCACGATAAAGGTTATCAAAAAGTGTTTAAGGGTACCACATACTTATTGATTAAAGCTCCTAAAAACATTTCTTAATATTATTGTTATTATAGTTATACATTTGTATTTGTATTAAGATGTGACCGTGATTTTTTAAAAGATATCCGATATTCCGAAAATCGACGATAGATAACTATATGAAACCCCAATTGTATGTTAATTTTTTAACAGATGACAAAAAGTCGGTCAAGTTTCCAAGTAAGTACTATTCTGACCTATTTAAAAATATATTCTAAAACTAGCTGTCGCCCGCGGCTTCGCCCGCGTGAGTTTCGCTTAGATGAAAAATCTCTCTTGGAGCTTTTCATCAGATGTTCCAGATCTTCAATTTTTATACGTCAGCAGAAAATGCTCATCAGGTTGAACGATTTTTGCTAAGGCGCCATTTCCATATATGTTATAGTGTAGCTGGTCTCTTGGAGCTTTTCATCAGATGTTCCAGATCTTCAATTTTTATACGTCGGCAGAAAATGCTCATCAGGTTGAACGATTTTTGTTAAGGCACCATTTCCATATTACTTATAGTTTAACTGTTCCGTTATGGTTCTTCATCAGGTGTTCCAGTTTTCAAAATAAATTATAGCCTATATGTTGCCCAGGCTTAATAGCTATACAACAAAAAAAGTTTCATTCAAATCCGTCCAGTAGTTTTTGCGTGAAACGCGTACATACATACAGACAGACAGACAGACAGACAGACAGACAGACAGACAGACAGACAGACAAGAAATTCCAAAAAAATTTTTTTGCTTTCTATTGTTCTTTTTAGGTCTCTCTCTATCCATTTCAGTCAAAAATATTAAATGTACAGACAAAATATTTTTACTGTTTTATTATATGTATAGATGTATAGAAGACGCCGCCGTAACAAACTTTGCCGGGTTAGAAGTTATTTTAGTGAGAATCCATTTTTGCGCAAAGTCTCTCCGTATTAGTTTGTTCCCGAAATAAAATCGTATTTTCTTCGAAGGAAATCACCTATTTTCATAAACATGTTACACCCAGGTCGAATCTTACACAAAACCGCATTAAATCCTAAAACAAACTTGTTTTTCAACAAAGAGATTTACAATATAAATTTTAATCACGGCAACTTCCATACGAAGTCATCTTAGGAAGAAAGCGTTCTCTATGTTATTTAATACTTAAATTAAATTTCTGTATTTAAAATTATTTTCTTGTCGTTAAATGCAGAAGGCAAATGGCAAAATCACTCTATTAATATTGCTAAGAAAGTCGTTGCATGTATTTTATTCCACGCAATTCCCCCGACAAGACCACAGAAAATGACATTTTCTAATCACCAAGAATATTAGAGCAATGTTTCGAATTTACGTCGCGAAATAGAAAATATCCCTCCCTTTGAAATGACAGTTCATCGTAGCCTCCACAATAACAGAGGGCACTTGACTGACTCTCCTCAGATCCTTTGTAATTCCGGGATCAAAGCTGGGTCAGCAGATATTAATAACAACAATAAATTACAATTGACTCAAATTTCAAAATAACAAAAATAACTATTTGAACAATCTAGCTAAGTATGGAGGACTAACCCGAATGTTTTTAAAAAGACAAAAGAGTCTATACAATACGAGAGTTTATTCAAGACTGACTTTAAAAACTAGAGTTACAAAAATGATCTTAATACTAAGTCTAAGAACTAATTCTTATCTCGACGGTTACACGACGCCGGGCCCAGACATAACATCCAGTCTGCTGAATCAGCGGGGCTCCCCACGTTGCCCTGCGTCTTAACACACTGTGATAGAGCTAGGGGTGTCTACTACTGACATAACTCCTCCCCCCATAACTTCAAAATTATCAGAGGGACTATTAATTTGATCGCTCTGATTATTTTGATACAAGCTGTTAAATTTCATACACTCATATGTAATAAAAATGGAAATAGACAGAAATAGGATTACATATAACGCTATAGTCGCGAATCCAATGCTTTTTACACTATTAGCCTTCTCATAACAATTTTTCACTTCACTTTCACTGATTTTCAATAAATTGTTTAAACTCTGGAGATTCGTCAAATCACTAGTATCCAAATTGAGGGGTTCTCGTTGGGGTTGTAGCTCGGTAACGGCAACTTCTGGCAGGTTAATTATCGGTAGTTTTGTAGATTCAACTCTACTTGTGGAAAAATGATGAGATTTCAGTGTGGTTCCACCTATTTCAACATCACAGCGATCATCGAGAATGAGGAGGTAAGTGCCTTTTATATTATTTTTAGTTATCTCGCCGTTGCAGATTTTGGTAAGTATATTTTCAGCTTTACTGTAGAGAATCCATGTCTGTTTCTCTATTGGCTCTATTTTAACATCATTTAATTCCACCGATATGGGATTACAGGAGCTTGTATTCTTGGAAAACGTCATCAGCGCTTGTATACAGGTATCTGCTATGGATAGCCCAAACTTATCTTCATGGCACAGGTATGTTTCCTCGTGGAGCTCGAAGCATGGCTGGGAGAGCGAGACCATTATGGAACCTTTTACTATGAGGTAAGGATATTTGGGAATTATAATTTTAGTTAGATTAAAGGAATCGGTAATAGGAATAGGAATAACTTTATAGTATATGTATGTGTCATCTTTAATTAAAGGTATGTCTAAAATAAACGTTATTTGATTTCCTTTAGAATAGGCTTTTAACTCTATACATTTCTCAATATTAACTAAATTATCAAAGCTTACTGGGTAAACGAGCTTGTTATATTTTTCTATCTCTAATAACAATTTCATTAATTCATCTGAATTCATAAGGGACTGGTGCAATGTTCTTAACTTACTAAATGTTATGCAGGTTTCGATCTCATTTAAATGACTATACAACAATTGGAAATTGTGTAAAAATAGGTTATATATAATAATAAAATTATGTACTGTAATGTTACCATCTATTGTTCTATTTATAATTCTCCTTATTTCCCACAATTCTTTATCTATTTGAATAAAATTACTATTTGTGGAATTTGTTATTTTTACCAGATTTTTAGACATTTAAGCTACTAGAGTTATTCTACTTGTTAGTGCATCCTGATGTGTTTGTAGGGAACTAATCATCTTTTCGTACCTAATAGCATCGTCATGGTCTAGGTTACCAGTGATAAGCTTTATAATAGAACCGAGAGGATTCAAAGTTCCGCGTTTTATTTTAATTGATGGGGCTAGTTGTTGTAATTTATTAACAGTAGAGTTCATAATATAATCTGTTTGGAGCTTTACATTTGATAATTGGAAGTTTGGGGTTTTCTTAGAAAAGTATTCTTTTACATGCTATTTAAATTCCTATATCTATTTATATTTAACTCTAATTCATCTTTTATAACACTTAAATTTAAAACCTTAATAATAGTCCACATAACGTTAGTTATTCTAGCTTGACCTTGTTTCACCAGCATTACTCCAGGATTTTTATCAATCTTTTGAAGTTGAAGGCTGTGGATCCTCACGATCAGCGCCGCGAATGCGAGGAGGTACCTGCGAAGGTCGTTTAATGTCCTTAATAGGTACTTTTGCGTCACGATTTTTTATAGTAGCGGGACAAGTATTTCTATTGATTTCACCCGAGACTTGCGCCTTTTGGAAGCGCGGTTTATCCTTACTTCGTCTTGTATTTACGCCTTTTACAAATATAGTATCCCCTTCTTGTATATCAAAAGAGGTTTCTCCTCCACGTTTTTGTATTACCTTTTCTTTACCTTTTATTAATTTATCTGTTAGGTGTTTGTATAGGTATTTTGTACGTTTCATATGGTCTCTTACTAACTGCTGTGTAAATTGTTTGTTAAAGTCTACTTCAAATGTACTATTTGAATCTGTGTGTCCGAAGACAACTTCGAATGGCGTAAGGCCAGTTGCAGAGTGAATGGAATGATTATAAGACATAACTGCGTATGTCATAACATTAGCTGCGTCTGTTATTTTATGTTCGTATTTTGCAATTCGATATATCTCTAAAATAGTCGAATGAAAGCGCTCTATGAGGCCCATAGAATTTGGGTTGTGCGGGGTGCCTATGTGTAGATCTATTTTGTAAAACTGTAGAGTCTCTTTTAATAAATTATTGTTGAATTCCGTACCGGGGTCAGCACTTATTCGGCTAGGTACGCCGTAAAATGAAAAATACTTTATCAGTGCACAAACAACTTCAGGTGTAGAGCGATTCGATATTTCGAAAGATTGGCCTAACTTACTGAAGGCATCTATGATAGTAAGGAAGTATTTGCCTTCTATAGAGAACAGATCTATAAATATTTCGCTGAACGGTTTAGTCTGTGTTTGGGTGAGTTGTAGCTGGGGCTTTAAAGGTTTACGATCGTATTTTTGTGTTTTGCATGTTTCACAGGAATTGATTACTGTGGAAACTGTTAAATCCATATTTGGCCAGTAATAATTACGCTTCAATTTCATTATTGTTTCTCTAATACCGCGGTGGCTTGTTTTACCGCAGTGATATTGAAGTATAACGTCACGCTGTTCATTTTCGTCTTCTATATATATTACTCTTTTATTACATTCATAACATTTTACCGTATCCTTTTTGAATAGTTTAATAACAGCATCAGTGAATTGAGTGCGGTGTCTTTGATCCTCAAAATAAAAGAAATATTTAATTTTAGGTTTCATATATTCAAGGAGAAATTTCTTTACTAAATCCGGGTTATCTACAGGTAAGTGTATTTCAAAAACTTTTTGTTTATCTCGTGATAGATCTTTTACTAATGTTTGGTTTCTGTTCCAGGTAAAGACAAGAATTTGGTTTGGCTTTGTGTCTATGGCTTCGTCTAAAATTGGGATACCGCTAGAGATGGGCGCTTGGATAAATTTCGGGAAGGTAAAAATGGGAAAGAATGGGTAGAATGGGTAAAAATTAATTTATACCTATTTATACCCGATATTTTTAATTTATGCCGGGTAGAAATTAAAATGAAAGGAACATATCCTTATTTACTTTAATACTGTTAGAATAATAAATAAAGTATAAATATTAGGTATGTTTTGATTAAAAGAAAGACAAATAACTAGTTATTTTCGGTTCAAATATTAAAAAAACAAAAACAACAGATTTAAAATCGTATTCAAAAAATATTTTTAAAATAATGATGCATATTTAGTTTGTATATGGCTGTTTCAAGTAGAATTAACAAAAAAATCAAAACATCTTCAATTGTATAATAGATTAACTTTTGCCCGCGGCTTCGCCCGCGTGAATTTCCCACGGGCACAGTGCTTTTTCCTGGGATGAAAAGTACTTATCAGTACTTCTAACTATGTGTATGTGAAACAGGAAGATTGGTTGAGTAGTAAAGCGAGAAGAGGTAACAAACAAACTCACTTTCGCATTTATAATATTAGTTAGGATTAGGATTTGGAGGTAACTTCGCAATATTTTTCTATCGAGAAAATTTTATGCATGCGTGTTTTTGAGAGAGTTAGTAACTAAGTCTGCTGCATTTTAATTTCAAATTAAGTTTTTCATTATTACTGATTCTAGCTGTTGCCCGCGGCTTCGCCCGCGTGAGTTTCGCTTAGATGAAAAATCTTTATGTATTCCAAACTGTAGTAACCTAAACTCCAGTACTCAAAATTTCAGCCATTTGGTTATCCCGTGTCCCGCGGGAATATATTAGGTACTCGTATTACAGTCGCGGTGTTAAAATTAATCAAAAGTGATACTTCATACAATCTTCGTCTGCTCGTTATCTAAATTTTCCGTGTACCACAACTCCCACACCGAGTCCCTCTTTGTCCTATCCTGTTTCCTGTCTATTTATACGTCAGCGGAAAATGCTCATCAGGTTGAACGACTTTTGCTAAGGCGCCATTTCAATATATGTAATAGTGTAGCTGGTCTCTTGGAATTCTTCATCAGATGATCCTGATCTTCGATTTCTATTTGTCAACAGAAAATGCTCGTCAGATTGATAAACTTTTGCTGTTCTGTTAAGGTTCTTCATCAGGTGTTCCTGTTTTCAAAATCTATTATAGCCTATATGTTGCCCTGGCTTAATAACTATACAACAAAAAAAGTTTCATTCAAATCCAGTAGTTTTTGTGTGAAACTTTACACAGTACTTAATTTTTTTTTAACACAGTACTTAATTTAAAAACTGAATATGTGCTTAAACACTTTATTTTATAATAAATCTTAACGATATATTATAAAATATCGTAATTACAAACATTTTAATTGATTTTAATTTTTACCCGGTATAAATTAAAAATTCCTGGGAAAAAATGGGTATAAATGGATAAATTTCCGAGTCTCGGAAATTTATCGGGTAAATGCCCATCTCTAGATACCGCTGGTATCGATATCTTCAGCAGAGTGAATAGTTTCAGGTAACGAGCATGCAGTGATTGTACTTGACGAGGGTGAACGAGCTGGGTAAGTCATTGGAGCATCTTCAGGTAAGGGAGTACTAGATGTTTCTGAAGCTGAGGTATCCAATACTATCACCGAACTATTGGATCTTTCAGAGTCATCGAGATTAACCTGCATGGAGGAGTTGTCATTTTTATTGGTAAGTACATTTAATTTAATACGTGATAGTGCGTCTGCGTTACTGTTTTGTTTTCCGTTTTTGTATATAATGTCAAAGTCAAATTCTGAAAGTCGTAGTTTCCATCTAGTCAGTTTACTTCCTGGTTCCTTAAGAGAGTTGAGCCAAGCCAACGGACGGTGGTCTGTGTATATTATAAATTTTCGGCCATAAAGATAAGGGCGGAAGTGCTTTACTGCCCATACGATGGCTAGCAGCTCCTTTTCAGTAGTACTGTAGCGTGTTTCCGCGTCGTTTAGGGTACGACTCGCGTATGCAACCGGCTTGTCACTTCCAACGGAACCTTGTGAAAGGACGGCACCAAGAGCGTAATTAGACGCGTCGGTAGTCAGAATGAAAGGCTTGGAAAAGTCGGGAAATTGGAGTATCGGAGCGTTAACAAGTAGCTCTTTACATTGTTGAAAGGCCGTAATGTACTCAGGTGTTATTTCAACTTTATTCCTCTTTTTTAGGCACAATGTCAGGGGTTGTGTAATCTTGGAAAAATCCTTTATAAATTTTCGATAATAGCCAACTAAACCAAGAAAACTTTTAATTTCAGTTGGTGTGCGAGGGAGTGGGAAATCAAGGACTGCTTTAATTTTGTCATCATTTGGTTCTAAACCGTGTTCAGTAATTTTGTGTCCAAGGTAGAGTACTTCCTTACGCAAGAACTCACATTTGTCTAAAGTAACTTTAAAATTCGTCTGTCTAAGTCGGTCAAAGATTTTTCTCAGTTTTTCTATGTGTTCCTGTAGGCTATTCGAGTATATTATTATGTCATCTAGATATACTAGGCAGTGGATCCCTTGCAATCCTCTTAACACGTTGTCCATCGCCCGCTGGAACGTTGCGGGGGCTGTCTTTAGTCCAAACGGTAGGCGTTTAAATTCATAATGTCCTGATGAAGTCGTGAAGGCGGTTTTTGATATATCAGCTTTTTCCACTTCAATTTGGTGGTAGCCACTAGCGAGATCAAGGGTACTAAAGTATGTTGACTTTCCCAATTTGTCAAAAAGGTCGTTTATGTTGGGTAGAGGGTATTTGTCGTCAGTTGTCAGTTCATATAAACGTCTATAGTCAATTACCATCCTAAATTTCTGTTCTCCTGAGGCATCCATTTTTTTTGGGACAAGATGCACAGGGGCACTCCATGGAGAGAATGATTCTTGTATTACGTCATCCTTTAAAAGTTTTTCAACTTGTTTCTCTATTTCAGCATTTTGTGAGGGTGGAAGTCTGTAAGGTCGTATAAAAATCGGGTCTTCGTTTTTAGTCCTTATTTGATGCTTTACCTGGTTACTGAATGAAAGTGGTAATTTGTCGCAGTAAAATATATCTCTATATTCAAAGCACAGTTTTTCTATGGCTTCACGTTCTTCAGTATTTGTGTGATCTAAACGTAACTTTGACAAGTTTTCTTTTAGTAGTTCGTCAATTTCGTAATTATTCAAATGGTCAGTAGTTAAGTTGTTTACGTGTATATTTTCGTTAAGTTTTGTGGTCGTGAGTGGTTCTGTAAATGTCAATATCACACTATTTTGGGAGGCATTTTGGATAACAGTTATAGCAAATGAATCAATGCACCTGACTATAGCAGTAGGCATTCTCACATTATCTCCAAAATCTTTAAATTCAATAATAGCTTCACCGTTAGCGAGGTCAGTCGGCACTTTGACGCGTGTTTCTGTACGGGGTTCTAATGTTACTTCACATGTAGGACTGTATACTATAGGTATTTCGGTATTCTGTGTACGCAGTATTTGATTTTTCATATCAATTGTTGCATTTAATAATTTAAGTAAATCTGAACCAATTAAACCATCGTATCGCCTATCGACATCGTATACATAAAATTTATGCTTACACATGCTTTTAAATGATTTTAACAGGGGTATATAAATTACTTCATTATGTGAGCTACGTGCATGGGTACTTATAACCTCAAATGGTTCGTTATATTTATATGCCTGAAAATATCTATCAGCTATAGCGGGACTAATGAAACTTCTTGTGCTTCCGGTGTCTAGCATGAAATTAGCATCAATTTCGGGTATATAAATGTGCGGTAGTCTATTTATACTATCGCAATTTAAATTAATCATTTCGGGTGGTTGCTCGTCGAGGCTAGTACAGAAAAATTTGCGGTCTCTTCCTGAACTTCCGATTCATATTGCGCGCATTCGGAATTATCAATATAAAAATTATAATTTTCGGTCTGTCTGTTTTCGTCAGTATAGTAATTATCATAATTAGGCTGGTAATCTTGGTTTTCATTATCACCACACGAGTAAAATAAGTCATTACTCTCGGTATCGGGTACGTGTGTAATCATGTTTTGTTTCACAGGGCGGCTAGTACGCATAGAAACGTCATTATCATAGGAATTAGATGGATTCTGTTGCATTTGGTTTTGAGGTGGTATACCGAACTTAAATTGCTGATTGGGTGTATTAAAGTTTGGTCGGAATTGTGTATTATTAAATTGGGGTCTAAAGCTTTGTTGGTTAGGTGCGCCAAATTTAAAACCTTGTTGGTTCGGAACGCCAAATTTAAAATTTTGCTGATGAGGAATACCGAACTTAAAGTTACCTTGCGGCTGTGGAAGATTAGGTCTGAAATATCCCTGATTTGGTATACCGAATTTGAATCCATTAGGACCGGGTTTAATATTATTTTGTAACTGATATGGATTATTTGGTTTATAATTTTGATTTGCCTGAGGGGCAAAATTGTTCGAAAAATTAGGTTTAAATCCAAAGGGAAGTCCCTTAGGTGTGTCACTATTATTTCCAAAATTTGACGAAAAAGAATGTTGAGTAGGCTTTAGGTTAGGTCTATTTTTATTTTTTGAATTGTACTGGTATTGGAAATTAACCTCTTCCATGACCACGCTAAGTGCACTTTCTAAAGTTAAACAGTTTTTAAGTCGCACAATCCGTATTAAATCTTCTGACAAATTATATAAAAACACATTAAGACACATATTATTATAAATTGTAATTTTGGCAGCTTTTAAATTTTCATCAGATAATAAGTTGACCTTAGAGCAGAGGGCGCTACGCGTTTGCTGTATTCTGTTACAGAACTGTAGGTAACTTTCTCCTGCTTTAATTCTTAAATTTTCTAGTTCGATCGCTACGCACTCCTCGGACCTAGGGTCACCAAAATGTTGTATAAAGATAGTTTTTAATTGTTCCCAAGTTGATATATCTTCACGTTCACTAAGCAAGATAGCTGCTCTACCACAAACTCTACTCGTAAGGCAATGAAATACATATGTCTCCTGGACAGGGTTATTTGGACCCCTAAAATTTCTTATAATGTACTCACATTTTTTTATAAATAAATTAAGTATGTTCTGGTCACCATCGAACTTAGGTATTATATTTAAAAAGTCTTTTGGTATTATTTGAACAGTACTCTCGCCAGGAGGTGACATTTTTATTATATTTTAATTTATTTAAACTTAATTCACAATTTAACACACTTCACTATGTAAAAACTCTATATATATTATTTACTAAAACTAAATATACTTAAGTTTGCCAATTCTGTGCAGAAATCAAATAACTTTCAATGATTTTAGATTAAAAGTTATGAAAATAAAATAAGGGCTACAAAAAAAACCACGGGAAATAGCTGGGAAAAGACAGGAAAGTAAAAAGGTTCACTTACAGTCTGCTCGATCCCATGCCTTCCAGTATAGCTGCTCTCGTAGACCGGAAAACTTTCGGTGTCCGCCGTTTAACAAATTTATTTGGTTCGGTTGTTTCCGAATCCGCGATACCGACTAGTAGCACTTTACCGAATTTGGGGTGTGTAGACGCTCAGGTCGGCAGCAGGATATATCGGATCCTACACAGGCTGCGCCAGCTAAGTATGGAGGACTAACCCGAATGTTTTTAAAAAGACAAAAGAGTCTATACAATACGAGAGTTTATTCAAGACTGACTTTAAAAACTAGAGTTACAAAAATGATCTTAATACTAAGTCTAAGAACTAATTCTTATCTCGACGGTTACACGACGCCGGGCCCAGACATAACATCCAGTCTGCTGAATCAGCGGGGCTCCCCACGTTGCCCTGCGTCTTAACACACTGTGATAGAGCTAGGGGTGTCTACTACTGACATAACTATCTAAAGCCTGTTGTTAAAACAAGTGTATCAACACACACAAATTTAATTAACGAATCAAAAATAATAATTGAAAATTTAATCAAACAATCTTCAATACAAATAACATGGAATGATTTTTTTATTTTATCAATGGAAATTTAAATTTAAATTATACATTTATAATCAATGGAAATTTTAAATATAAATGCAAAATCATGCCCTAGGGATGAGATGAAAGAAAGGGTAAAAGTTCAAATGTCATTGTGTTAAAATTATTTTCAAAAACATGTAGCAAACTACATTTTGTATACTAGTTCAATGTAATTTCTCCCGTGTGTGCTCTAAGGAGAAACTATTTTATTCATCACGTGGATCCGGCAAATGTGCTCGGTGCAATCCATATCTAAGTCAAATAACTCGACTGCATCACAAGCAATATGTTATGTTGATGTCAGTCTTTTGAGACGCTTTCTTTGCTGAAAATTGATATTTGCAACAAACAAACCCAAAGTTTTCATTGAGAGTTCGCTTACTTTTGAGGTCGTGGGTTCTATTCCTAAACTGGAATTATCTTTTCTTCGTTATTTCCAATTTGATTAGAACATTTCAAGCTAAATCACATGATTGTTCGTAAAGAACGCATCGGTAAAAAAACTCTAATTGAAGTCGAAGGTTCTGTTTGATTGAAAGTGAAATATTGATACCTATTCAATTAATTATTGCCTTTGAAATAAATTGAACTAAATTTATTTACAGGCAAACACGGTTGTTATTATTAGTTTTATAATTTTTATTACTTGAACACACGAATAGATCAAAAGAAAGGACACGCTATACGTACAAAGTGTGAAACGGAGTTCATATCATAAAGGCGCTACACGCTTCGCATATTCCTCGACAACCCGTACCCTCTCTTTAATTAATCAAGGAATACGGTTTACATTGTAAAAGGCATATTCCTCAGTTTAATCACGCCATCATGGCCGCAATCTCAAGAGACGACAATAAAAGAATATAACTTGATTAAGCCATCAGCTCAAACACTTGGCTCCTCCAGAGATTGCTGGTCTTTGATGCGCGTTTCAATATTAAAACAGAATTACAGAAGTTTACGCTTGTTGACCAAGTGAATATTCACTTTTAGTCGAGTGAAGATTTGTGCCCGAGGGAAAATTAAACATGCAATGAGCCAACAGATAGATAGACATCCTCTTAGTACAGCAGTAAGAAAACATATTTTGTTTCATAATGATTTCTCAGTCTTTAATTTATTTGATTTCATTATGACATTAACGCCCGATCTCCTTGGTTAAGTTTATTATAAGATCAAACGGTCTGTTTATTCTTATCTTTGCTAATAGGCCAGGTACTAACCTGTTATTATGGCGACCTCATAACCGGAATAATCAAAACTTGAACCAAATGATTTCTATTATTTTATAACTTAACTGAAATAAAATTCGATTAAAATTAAAATCGTTACATACATGTTATATAGGAAGGCGGGAAATTACTAGACCCGAAATATAATACAGATTTGAGTCTAGGCCACAGCTCAAATTAAATCCTAAATAGTTTCCACGTTCATACATAACAGAGCAGCGCGTCAATTAGCCCCTACAGCGTGCATCGCTTTTTATCGTGTACCTATTTAACAGAATTCAATATATTTATTCCAAATTATCTATATAACATTTTAGTAAAAAATAAACTGAAGTACTCTCATTTTTTCGTAATTCGTTTACCCTCTACCTATAATGCCAATAAGTCTTCCTATAAACCAGCTATTAAATGAATCCTGATAAAATTCGCTCTCGTAAAATTTTCGCAGCGTATAATCCACTTCGGTATTGGCGAAAACTCTTTTTCCTGTCGCAATCATCAATCTCGGATCTCAAACACGACTTCACAGGTCAGTATAATCCTGTTATCGGGCTTCAATACGTCAAAAAAAGGATTCTGAATAACCCTTTTTACTTTTTCTATAGCAATTTTGATAATAATTTTATTTGTACTTAATGGATTTGTGGATAAATTTATCTAAATAAATGTAAATAACAGGAATTGTTAAAACCTGTCATCATAAAATATCAACGTTGACGTCTAGAGAATAAGATTTTTTTTAATAATAGATAATTTCGCATATTGACAGCTGGGCATTTATCAATAAATTCATAAGGATCTCATATTTTTTTTACAGGAATCTTACTTTGCTTATTTGTTGGTTGGTTTTAAATATAGTGCTATATGTATTTTTTTCAATTTTTCCCTTGGTAACATTACATAACACCCACATGAAGAAATAAGGTGTCCCTATTCTGGACCGGACACCACATTGCGCCATAAATCCCGTCCCATTCTTCTTCTTCTTCCGTGTCTTATCCCATCCCGTACGTCCCGTAGTACGTCGGCGCCAGGACGGTCTGTCCTGGGTTGTCCGGAGTGCAGTCGAGCCCGTCCCAAATCTTTGGTGACTGTTGTATCCATGTTGCCACGGCGGTCGTCCTCTGCCATTATTAAGCAAATGACTCTACCACATCGGCAACAGTAGCTAAATTGCAATGATATTAGGTGGCCTTCTGTTTTATTAATAAAGTCCAGAGCAGCCAGATCAGTCCACGTGCGGCCATCCTTCCGGAATAAATTATCCCACGACATTTCTTTGTTCTCGTCATTTTGTTTCGTCCGAGCGATGTGCGTCGCATTACAAAGTTTTAACGACCCGGAAATCCTCGTTTTTTTTTTCACAACACAACAACCAGCCAGGATATTTTTCGGGAAATACAATTATTTGATTAAAAGCAAACAATGGCGGATTTCAATTTTTCCTACGCTTTATTCAATTCGATCGATGATTCATTCTGGGAGAGTGAATTATTATTTTATTATCATGACTCTAATGAGAAAGAATAAACTAACACAGACGATAAAGTAAAAATCATACTTTTAAATCCAAAAAAAAATTCAAGTCTCTTTTAAGGTGACCGACTTCCATTATAAAACTGAAAATCATGAAATAACTTAATAGGCAGATTAATCAAAATGAAAAAAAAAATGGCATGCTACCTACTGATTGAGGTGAAGTCGGTGCCAAGTTCAGGAGTAAGGATATTATGTAATATATAGAAAACATGGTTAATTAAACTGACTTAATAGAACCACGGTATTCCGAAAATAAAGCTCATTGGTGAAAGAATTACAAAAAAAAATCTAATCTGCGCCTTATATTTGTCGAAGCGTGAACAGCGTATAAACAAGGAATATTTCATAAAAATCGTAATATCTGAATTTTACGGTGTTTATAGCTCAGGGCGTTTGTAGCACCGCGGGGACAGCTTTTCGTCACTTCTACTTATCTTTTCATAACGTTTTGTTATAAAAAATCATATTGTATTTCTGAGGATGTTAAAAGCTTGGTATATCACATACATACATATTATCACGCCTTTTCCCCGTGGGCAAAGACTAGCGATTTCCACTTGCTACGATCCTTACATATCTCTCTTGCTTCCTCTACACTCATCACTCTCTTCATACATACTCTCCGGTTATGGGTGCTCCTAATATCTCCCTTTTTAAGGAGGTCCGCAATCATTTACTACTATATCATATTTACATCATATTTACTTGACTATGGTACTTCTTCTTTACCATTTTCCCACTTATGTGCGATCGGCACAGTATATTAATTCCTTCCATTTTGTTCTATCGCTTGCTGTTTCACCAGAAATCCCGTTTACTCACGCTGTTTCTTACTCAATCTTCTCATCTCTTCTATGGTGCTGAGAAGCCTTTAAATCTTATAAATCGCTTTCTTACTTAGCATGATCATAAAAATAATGGCAAAATTAAGGTTGATTACGTGAGCTGCTAACAGAATATTATCCATATAACATGTAATTTTCGTCACAACTGTAATTTGAGTTGTTAGAATGACAGGAAAACTTCCTAACGAAGTGTGCGCTTGGAATCCATAATGGAGTGAAGTTGGAATTTGATTGGTGCTCAATTGAATCCCGTCTACTGCATGCCAAATTGAAAAAAGTGATATTTTTAGTGATTTCGCTTCTTAGTATTATATTTAGTTTTGGACTAACCCAACCTTATTACTCCTAGGGGGTAATCATCATAACCATTGTAATGTCCTACTTCTGGAGACTGGCCTTCCTTTTATCTAAAAGGCTACTCACCTACTCATCCGTCCTATCTAGGATGGATGAGTAGAGTGAGCCACGACTAATGACACGGGCCCAATACGGATTGGTATATTTTAACGACTATATAGCGGGGACCGTGCCTTCCGAAGGACTCCGCCACGGAATGTCCGAAGCCACGAAGGAGACCATTTGGTGATCGACCCTTGCGAAATTTGCTTAACCGCTCTATCGTAAGCCGAGCACGCGAATCATTATGCCATCAAGCTCCTCAACTTAGGAGGTAATTATGACTTTTCCACCGACCCAAGTAAAAAGGGGTAAAAGTACAGAAGATGGTGATGTAAATATATGAATTGACGTAGCGTACAGATTACAGGTACAGAATATATTGTAGGTACTGATATTATATCAGTAAAATAAACTCTTCTCTATACCAAAATCCATCAGATCGAAATTCATAGGTGTCACTGGTGTCAGCCCGAATTTAGTTTAAATGCAAGCTTAAGACAAGATCGAGATAATAAATTAAATAAATAAAACTTAAGTTGACGTAATTTTTGTTACCAATGAATTACCTGTGCAGTTATAACATATTACCTTCACATTTCTTCGACTACAGTTATTTCTAACATCAAGTGTCTACATAAAGTATATAATTTTCATCCAAATAAATTGCTGAATAATCCACTCAATAAAACTCACAGAAAAGTAATTTTAAAGTTACCGAAAAAATCAACAACCTACAATAATGAAAATATACTGTGAAATTAATTTCAAACTTTACCCATATCAAACTTTATTCATAATGTGAAACAGAACGCAGCTTTCAAACAAAATAATTAAGCACTTCGGAAAGCTTTCAAGATTTTTCTATGAAACATTTCAGGCCATCAATTTGTGTTGCGACAGAATAAATGCTCGAGGACTTCCGAGCCAAAACGTAACAAAAGAAAACGTAGGTACCAAAGTACTCACCGAAAATTATCGACGAAACCCGAAAGGCGCGCCCCTGACTGAAGGCGGTGGCGGCGAGCGCAACAGGCTGCCCGGTTTTTTCCACAAACAAGTAAGTAACTATTGAAAGCGCATTTTTTCACACAAGATTTTCCCAATAATACTATCGTTTTTGAGTCTGTAAAAGCGGGGAGTTCAGGCCGAGCGGCGTTCTCCCGCCGCGGTCGCGAGGGCTGATCTGCCGCGCACCCCCGCGCGCGCCCCCCCTCGCGCCGCCCGCCCTACGCTCCACCGTGAAGCCTCCATTCGTTTAGTATTCGCGCCCTTTGTGACACTTGAAACCATTGTTCTCAAACGAACCTTTTCGACAGCGGCTGCGAAATGTAAATGTGATATAACCGATTGAACAATACTGTAATTAGGTTTATTAGACACTGGCTTTTTCCTGTGGCTTTCTGTATCTCTCAGGTACAGATGGATTTTGTGTTTTAGATAGGATTAGGATAGTAGATATCCATTTGTATACGTGACCTTTGGGCAAATTCATCGTGATCGGTTCAGTTGTTACGGCGTGAAAGTTTAAAAAATACATCTAAGTAATTTAATGTTCGTATAATTTAGATTTCTTTATAATAATTTAGGATACATTAATGATAATTGAAGTAAAAAATGTGGTAAAAGTTATTCACTTATTTTAATTTAATTTTACAATAAATCGATTAAGAAAAATTACCCATTCATACAAAAAATAAAATGTGTAGGTACGTAAAATAAGGATTTGATCAACGTGCAGTGTAAATTTATATTTTTCATAGAAATGAAACACGTATAGTATAAAATAAAGACTTAATAGTGAGGGACGCTACGCAAAATGTGGAATGGAAAAAGAATTGAAATATTTCCTTTCAGAAAATAAATCGAAAACATTGATACGCGTTCAGTCATCGTTTGCGCCCATCGATTTTCTTTGACTTGACCGAAATTGACAATCATTTAGATGGGAATTGGATGAGTTTTGTCAAATTTCGTAATTGATTAATTCAAATAATAATAATTTTTTCAAACATTTTTATAGCATTTAACTGATTGTACCCTTATTCTAAATCCCTTTTTGTTCCTCGCGAAAAACGCAATAATAATCGGATCCTAATTATCCGGATTTGGATTAAAAGCTATATTCCTGAAACTTTTTATTACACGACTGACCAAAAAAGGAGTGTTATGTTTTCAGGGTTCATGTATGTATGTATGTAAGTTTCTTTATTCCACCATAAGTCCTGAACGGCTTAACAGATTTTGATGTGAGATGTATTTTTAGATTCCTTGCATTCTTCCGAGTGACATAGGCTATATGACGTCAACATAAAAACAAAATGGCGGGTTATATATGCGATAAATAGCAGACCAAAAAAATAAAATTTGATCAATCTTATCGAGTGGGGTATCAAATTGAAGGGCTTTAAAAGGCGATTTCAAAAATGTATATAACTTATATGTTTGTATGTACTTATTGAGCAAAAACTCGTCAGTCGTGTTTTTTATTTTGTTTATAAATATCCTTGGAGGTAATTTTCTTTATTTTTCCCCTTATAAAAAGATCTCATAAGGAAAATATTAAGGAAATACAGTCCCGCTAGTCTTGTATCATGCTCATCGGACATTTTCTACGAAAACAATCTTTTTCAAATAGAACCAATTTTCACAGCTAACTCTTATTATTTTATCTAAGTTAGATTAAAACCTACCTACCTGCACTCTGGTTGATAATTATCAGCTAGTGTGTGAAATGGAGAAATGGCAAACCACTCCATTAAAATTGCCAAGAGAGTCGCTGTGTGTGTTTCATTCCATATAATGACTACGACCCTCAGTCTTGAGGAAATACGACTAAAGAGAGAGATTAAAATGAAAATTAATACTGTTTTAGCTTTACGAGCGGAGTTAAATAACGGTAGACAATTAGAAGAACTGTAAAACATAGCAGACAAATCCTTTATTTTTTATCATGGCTTGGCTATCAACTCGTGAAGAGTTATTTCGATGTAGATGGAGGCACCGTGACTCGCGGTTTGACAGGCGTACAGACAAAATTACAGGAAACCCATTCAGAAAATGGCTACTGAACGAACTTTGAGACAAAGAACAGTCTTTTTCTGAGCAATCCTTTGTAAAAAAATATGTGGCATATTCTTACACACAATAACGACGACATTATAAGTAACCCTATCCTACAAACATTAAGTAGGTATCTATCCATTTCACAAACGGAAAATGAATGGATGTTTGTTACTCTTACACACAATAACGACGACATTATAAGTAACCCTATCCTACAAACATTAAGTATCTATCCATTTCACAAACGGAAAATGAATGGATGTTTGTTAATCTTTCACACAAAAACTACTGAACACATTTAGATGCAATTTGGTACACAGGTGGAATACAGTCTGGAGTAGCATGTAGATTACTTGTTTTACATAAATTCCTATGGGATCAGATCTCAGACAGTCAGCTATTCTACATTATTCATTATCGGTTCTACATTATTCATAACTTAACAAAATAATAACTAACTAAAAGGAACAAATCTATGAGAGAGCTAATAAGTAAGTAAATTGAAACATAATTGTTTCCATTGTTGTTTCCCCACTGAATACGATACATTTGCGAAAATCAATCCGAAACTGAAAACCCGCTTGGGAAATCTAAAAGATTCAGTATTTCGTATGATTTGTAGCAGGATTATTTGTGAAACATTATTATTGGCGTCATAAGATCACGTTTTATCTGGTACTGCATCTTTTCCTGAAAACAAAATACCAAAATATAAGAGAAAAATCATCATCTAGCCGTACTAAATCCAATCAGAGCAATCATATAGAAACAAGCTAATTATTTAAAAATAAAAAACACGACTGACATCTTACATAGCCTATGTCATTCGGGCTAATGCAAGGAATCTAACAATACCTCTCACATCAAAATCTGTTAAGCCGTTCAGGACTTATGGTGGAATAAAGAAATTACATACATACATACATACATACATGAACCCTGAAAACATAACACTCTTTTTTTGGTCAGTCGTGTAAAAATGACGTTTTTTATTAAAGGTATATTTTTTGGATAAATTAGTTCAAAAACATTAACAGAACTTGTAAAGCTCGTATAACATATTAACAAAGCAGTTTTTTCAAAAGGTTTTATTAACTTAATGAGTAAAGAAAGTAAATAAAACAAAAGAAAATCACTTGTAATTCCCCTGAGTTTAATCAGGCATCATTGCGTGTCGGCTAATAGTTCGTGCACACACTGAAACGGTGTTCCCTAAGTAAACAACTCCATTCCCATGAGACACCAATGTTTTTTGTACCGACGACGTGACGAAAGGGAACGAAGGTGGTGATGCGGTTATGGAGTGTATTTTTAGGGTTCCGTACCTCAAAAGGTAAAAACGGAACCCTTATAAGATCACTTTGTTGTCCGTCTGTCTGTCAATCTTTTTTCGAATCGAATACACGCATCCATGGTCTCTTTCAGCAAAAAATAATCAAAATTATACGTCAACGGGATCAAGTTGCGCATATTTTGCGATTTTAGATAGCAATCAAAACCTACGGGATATTGGTTCTTCCCGTTGACCTAAAATTATGAAATTTGGCAAAAAGCATGGTCTAACAGTTCTACTTATACAGAAATAAAAATCTGAAAATTGTAAATATGTTGTTGGAAGTAGGTAGTACCTATAAAAAAAGTGTTACAAACTTATTTCTGCGCTGGATTCAGTATGAATCTTAGGGATCGAACTGCAAAGTTAAGTTTGTTTTTAAAACAGTTGGTCTTATGATGCTTTGCGTGTACGGAACCCTCGGTACGCGAGTTGGACTCGCACTTGGCCGGTTTTTTTCTTTGGTTATGGTGAGATATTGTTTGTGTGTCTGTATGTGCGAGCACATTTGAATGTTCCCATTTATTTCTTTATCTTCTATATTGTGCATCATGATACTATCGATAGTACCAATAATTTGACACTATCGATATGCATAAATTCACAGTGGAAATAAAGATCTTAAACCTTTACATTTAATTATGCAGAAATAATACTTGCGACCTAGAATTCCTAGAAACACGATGCCCAACGAGATAAGCCAGCAAAGCGTTGGATCTCAACCATTTTATACAACTAATCCAGCGTAGGATACCTCGGGAATTCTTATTATGTAATCCAGGGTTCCGTCGATAAGACGTTAAGAACCTTTTTTATATTACAAAGATAGCCACGAATTTTATACCTCAGAACAACTATTATACGTATAGTGTCCGAGAGCGCACGATTTTTTTACAGTTTATAAGTTTAGTGTTTATACACACATCGTTTATTTTAAAACAATTACGTAATTGAGATTTTTTTTTAAATTAAATATGGGTTTGCTCTTGACCACAATCTTGCCCGAGGACATAGATGAGGTCTACGGTGTAGCGAGCTTACCAAAAAACAGCCTATATTCACTCTGGTTTTGAAGAGAGTCAGGTTGTACGTGCTCGGGACGCAGGCAAGCAGTTCCAATGTTTCGCTGTGCGCATTAGGAATGATGATGAAAAGTGATTATTCTCAATTAAGTAAATGTTTTAGAATAATCGCTGTTTATAAATAAATAAATAAAATAAAATAGCCTTTTATTCTACTACCATGCCAATCAATACATTACATTACTAAAATGGTCACTTATGTCAAATACTATCAAGTCACAAATGTTTATTCTTCTTCCCCAGTCTAGGTTCGTCAGTTGTGACACGTACAAATTAAGGAAAATTGTTATAAATTAATGTCCAAGTTATAACTTAAATTATTCATGTCTTAGGTAGTAGTCGCCTCTCTGGCGTAGGCCTCCCCCAAAGCTTTCCAGTTTTTTCTGTCTCTGGCCTTCTGCATCCAGTCTTTTCCCACTTTCCTGCCAAATAAATCTCTCCATCTCATTCTGGGTCTTCCTCTACTTCTATTGTTGTTCCGCGGTATCCACTCTGTCACTCTTTTAGTCGGTTTAGAATCATCCATCCTGCATATATGGCCAGCCCATTTCCATTTCAGTTGTCGTGTTCTAAACGTAACGTCTGTCACTCCAGTTTTCCTTCTAATTTTTTTGTTGTTTATTTTATCTGAGATTTTTATACCAAGCATGCTCCTTTCCATCTTCCTTTGACAAACAGCAAGTTTCTCCTCATTTTCTTTTGTTAGGGACCAGGTTTGACATCCGTAGGTAACACATGGTAAGATTGCTACTTCATACAACTTTCTCTTTATTTGAATATTTATGTCATTGTTTTTCATAATTTCTTTTAAGCTCCAATACTTTTTCCATGCTAGGGCATTTCGTCTTATTATTTCATTTTCTGTGCAATTGTCAAAAGATACTGATTGTCCTAGATATATATAATATAATATAATAGAGATATCTAGATATATAGAATAGCATACAACAGGATGTAACTGTAGATGGAGAAAAAAATTGAATATGTACCGAATTATATATATCTAGGACAATCGCTGTTTATACAAGCTAATAATTAAAAAATAAAAAACACGACTGACAACTCACATAGCCTATATCACTCGGGGGAATGCAAGGAATCTAACAATACCTCTCACATCAAAATCTGTGAAGCCATTCAAGACTTATGGTGAAATAAAGAAACTTACATACATACATACATACATACATGAACCCTGAAAACATAACACTCCTTTTTGGTCAGCCGTGTAATAAAAAGTAAGCGGCACAAATTACGTACCCTGAATAATAGACACTTGTGCAGTTAGAGCTGAGGGATTTCCAAAAATCTCATCGCAACTGATAGCCATCGCTGGTGATGTCGTAAGAGAGGTCCCTGCTTTGTGCTTAAAGGATTTGTCATACTTATCCAACGAGGAAAAACAGCTATAGTTCTCGGCACTCCCGGGCACGATTCCTTATTGTTAAATTATGCTATTTATCTTCAATTTAGTTTATAGCCCTTGCTTCCTTACTTGCTTCCTAACGCCTGCTCAAAAGGAATGTTAATATTTTTAGGGTTCATGCATAAAGTACACTGTTGGACTTAGAAAAATATAACTGAAAAAACACGACGCATTCCCATACAGATTAAACTTCAATTTTGTTATTATTAACTTTTGATAATATTTGCTAGTTAGTTTTCGGTTTTAACGTATGTTTTTTAAGTTACACGCGCTCTACTAAACCAAGATACCATAAACGTTTTACTTACACGTACTTTAGTGTCTTAATTCTCTTGTCCCTGTAACAGGGATAAACTTATAGGTATAACGAGAATACACGAGAATGACAAGAGCATTTGAAGTTTTTAATTGGATATTTATGCTGTGGCAATAGCTAAATTAATGAAATATGTTGTATATGTACGGTCAACTGCTGTTGACCGTACATATACAACATATTTCATTAATTTATACTGAGATGAATTTTGGTAGTTTGATATGCTTATCAAACTATCAAAATTCATCTCAGTTAAAGTCCTCGTGGTCACTTGGCATTATGTTCGCCTCTATTAGCGTACTCAATGTAACTTGGCATTATACGTCGGCATAATAGGAAGAACCACGAACGAAAACGAGCAATTTGAGGCAAAAATAAGCAGTTCAGAGATAGATAGATAGATAGAATGAATAAATATATATTCTATTTATAATATGAATTAAATTGTTATTGAATAAATTTACTTTTTGGAGGTAATAAACTATTACTTGATAGATAGATAAATCGTTTATTTGATTCTACAAACACACACATACAAATAAACGATCTCAGAACTTCTAGTTACTTCAGCTCTGAACTGCCTATTTTTGCTTCAAATTGCTCTTTTATTGTTACTTTGTTGTCGGAGTATAAAAGCTTTAAATTAACTTGGCAACTTTTGTTTGATTTCCTTTGTTGAAAATAAACCGCAAAGTTTTATTTTTTAATGTAAATTTGAACTTTGAACTCCTGAATTTTCACAACTTGTAAAAATAATTATTTTCACGGTTCATGAATGTTCTTTATTCCATCTCAACTCCAAAAACGATTTAGACGTGAGATATTTTTAGAATATTTATTTACATAAATTAAATATGTTTTAACCATTATTAATACATTAATATTTTTACTGTCTCTTCTCAGTGATGTAAACATCATACTCCATCCTTAGAAGGTCGGTGTGGAAAATCATAATTACCTACACATACCAAAACCATAATAAAAAGCTCAAGCTTATAAAAATCAAGCTTATTGCTTCCACAAGTATTAAATTACTCAATCAAATGAGAACGGTGACATTACACGCTAAGCCCGCATTAGCCGAGGTTGAGTGGTCAACTATAAATCTAAATCACAATAAGCTAAACATTCGCATTTTCACCACATACAACGTAATACGACCATTAGGAGGCTGCACACGTCTACGGAAGGTATGACCTTATCCCAAGATCCTAAGAACAGGTGTTCTGTATTGCCACCTCCATAATAGTGCTACTAATATGGTAATTTTGCCAAATCGTTTCTGCATTGTGTTTCTGTGCGAAATATCATATTTCTAGTTTCTATAGTCTGGTCTCTAGGGCTTGTCTTTGACAAGTCAGTTATTAAAGCGTCAAGAGCTTTTAGGATTAAAAAAGTTCTCATTTTCTAAAACTGCATACTTTGATCAGTGTAGAGCTTGATGTTTTATTTTCAGTAAGCTAATAAGTTTCCTTAGTTTTAAGAACGCTAATTATATCGTGGGATGATTCTCAAAATAAATTTTAATATTCCTTTGCTTTTGGTAATGGGTTTTTACTTGAAAATTGTGAATACTACAGTAACGGAGACGTCAGCGATATTGATCAGATGAGCTGCCTCGATAGTGTACAAGATACCGTGGTTGAACGCAACTCCTAGTTCCAACGCCATTGCTGGCCGCCCGCCAACTGATCGTTATAGAAGAGGCTTTTATCGATAATGTTGAATTCATGACCATTTTCTTCATTATTCGGATTTCAAATGACATAAAATTATGATATTAACTTAAAAACCGGCCAAGTGCGAGTCAAGCTCGCGCACCATGGGTTCCGTGCAGGCAAAGTATCTCACATTATAGCTCTAACTAAAAGACCAACTATATAGTTTCAAGAACAAACTTAACTTTACAGTTCGATCCTTAGGATTCATAATGCATTGAGCGCAAAAATAAGAAGATTAAAGACGCATCTTTGTATAAACGCAGAAAAACTTAAATGTTTTTGATGTTTTTTATAACTTTATAGTACTGTGATAGGACTGAATGAAAAAAAAAATGGTTTTTGGCCAGCAATGGGACCTAGTACCTAGTTAGGTCAAATAAATATAATGTCGTATTGTGCCTTTTCCTAACACAATGCGATAGACTCTAACTAACCAGATCACGCGACTTATTACTGAGTAAAACTCCCAATCCGTGATAAAACGTCCATTAAGTTCATTAAAAATAATGAGTTATAAAATTATACTTTTCCACTTAATCAAACACGAGACCCTTAATTAAATCATACACCTGTGTTCGTGTAACAAAACACATAATGGCGTCCTTTTCGTGTCTGATATGTTTTGGTCTAGAAATTCCAGTGGACAGCTGTCTAGACTAATATGGAGCCAAGCACATGGGACTAATTAACCTACTTTGGCCCAAGGAAAAATGAGGGTATCGCGTGGTCTGCCCCGGAGGAAAGATCCATCAGTTTGTACCACAGAAATCTGCAAAACATATAGATAAATGACACAAGTTGCAAAAAACTGAAGTTCCTTCATTCACCTACACAAATCTTATCACGCACTCAATCAAATCTAATCCTTTAAAGACAAGACTTTAAATTTTAAGTTGTTTTTAGTGAGCGTGACGACATTCATTATGAATATTTGCGAGTACGTAATCGCAGGAAAATTAGCTGTTTCTTTTGTTATAATTTAGATATCCGTGATCTGTACGATTGTAAACATGATTTTTTTTTTAAATTTCAACAACATACATCCAACTGGCGATAACCAAATTCGAGTTGTGCGGACGTTTTTAAACGATCTATTAAACGGAATGGCAAAAACAGGAAACTATGGCTGACAAAGGAAGCTACAATTTGTCTTGTCAGAGAAGGTAGATAGAATTTTTCACTGTTATTTTCTATACCAATGCACGAAGACGCGACATCTAAACGACCAGAGATATGGCACTCATTTTGACAGGGCTCTAAAAATGCTTTTACGCCCTTATTGAGGTACCCTTTATTATACCCTCTCAAGGGGAAACGTCTGCTTGTTTCGAAGTAGAAGTATGAATGTTTGAAAATTAACTTTCACTGGTTTACTTCCAAAACCATTTTAGTAAACTAAGTTTAACCTGTCGTGACTAGAAATTTTATACTATAATAAACTTTTTTAATTTGTAGATACTCGTTTTTATAAGCTATAGAAAAATGACATCATTTACATATAATTAAGTACTGGCACCGAACAACATAAAATACAACGAATACAATGTCGAATTACTGAAATATTTCATTCGTCAATTCTTCAACTTGATTTCACGAAATAAAATAAATATATAATAGGAATCCTTCGTAGTTTCTCCACGGTAGGACCTGCAACAAAAAGTGCCCCGACTAAATTATTCATCCACCGTGGAGGAGAAGTTTAATGGATCCCTCAGATTATCTACTTAGGGTCGCCTTCGCTATTTTATCATTTCTACTATGGAAACTCTTTTGTTTTTGTTACCCAACGTACAGTCAGCGGGATGAAAGGTATGTCCTATGTCCATCTCCTTACTTCTAACTATGTGTATGCAAAAATTCAGAAAGATTGGTTCAGTAGATAAAGCGTGAAGAGGTAACTAACAAATAAACCAACAAACAATCAAACTCACTTTCACTTTTATAATTATTTTATAGTTAGGATTAGGATGCTCTGGGGCTTCCAGTGGAAAAGCTTATAAGTAGTTAGGATGCACGGGTTCTGGCTCAGTGGTGGGGGTCCTCCCCCCCTCCTCCCACCTGTTTCTGTCTCTGTCTCCCCTCGTATGCCTCAAAAAAAATTCCCAGCCTAAAAAAAAAAAAAAAAAAAAAAAAAAAAAAAAAAAAAAAAAAAGGAAATCGGGGTCGCTGAACACGATGGTGAGGTCCCCGAGACGCTCCGAGCAACGGTTGCAGCTCTACGTTCTACAGCATGCACAGGTGATTAAGAAACGCTCGAATACAATGGCATATCCGTCTAATGAGGGTTAACTTAATGACGGTCAACCTATTGTCTTCATTGCTCGGTGATGCTCATTCATCCTAACGACTTTATTGTTGTTCTCATTGTTATCAACGATCGTTATCGCTCGTTAGGTCAATAACAAAGGCTACCTGGCCTCTACCAATGGATGGTTGAGGTTAGAAAAGCTCGACGCTAACTTCTCTACCTGGCCTCTGGCAGTGGATGGTCGAGGTACAGTCAACAGCACATCCACCAAACCCTACATTTTGTACGTTTTGCTGTACACTGTACCCGGACTTTCACCTCTTGGCATGTGATATGGAATGTTTGATCTAGATTACTGATTACTTCAAATGATTATTACACTACATTACTTAATGGCATCATTACTTAATACTATTTAAACTAGATTGTTAATTGTCTCCAACACACTATAAGACAGCTGTGAAGAGGCATTGATACCGTAGTACGAACTGGACTTCAATATTGCTTGTGCAGTGAACATCAATATCATAGTGACCAAGTGAAGTGCAAGGAACATCTTTATAATCATCATGGATGTGAGTATCTTATATTGTTTTTTACAGTTGTGAATGTTATTTTACTTTCTAATATTTGTCACAAACTTATAGACTTCGTTGTATATTGGTTACAGAGCCCATTACTCATAAACGAAGAATTGAATACGCTGAAACATTTTTATATGCCGTTATCCCCCGATGCTGAAGATGTGAAAGATCTGATGCCACCACAAGTCAAATTGAGTAACAAAAGGACTGCTAGCACCAAAGACTTGGACGAACTCTTTGAAATTCCACCGGCGAAGAAGAAGAAAAAGTATCTTCATGTGTTGGACGGGCCAGTAAAGAGGGAGGAACATCGTACATTTCGACGAACCTCGATGACGCCAGTCTCAGCACACACCTTATTAAAATAGAGGTGTATGATTTGAATAAAATATGCAAATTGCCCAAAGAGGAGCATTGGAAGCATACCAGTACGCGGATTAAATATTACACCACGCAAAATAGTGCCAATTTTAAAAAATCAACGGATTTGATTTTCCAAATTACAAAGGAAATAGCGAACACCCCGGGCTCTCGAAAATACCACTTTGGCAATTAACATTTTATGACAAACACCATTGTATCTGCTTATCAAGACAACCTATTGTTTAATATATTGTGACCACTAGTTAAACTATCCTTTGTTCTTTGTAAATATTTAATTTTAATAAACCTTTGTTTTATGAATTTATTTTGTTTTGCATTTATTCCATACCCTTACCCTTACTAGGTAGGTAAACTAATAAAAACACACAAGTATTCTTAAAATTAATTTTTATTTAGAAAAAATATTTAAACATTTTGTTTACATACTTATCATTACTTATGGTATTATTACTAAACAAGTTTACAAAATCATTCAAACAAACACCATTATAGCGTAAAAAAATATAAACCAAACAATATATCCCACAAACTGAACTTAGATAGTTTTGGATTATTTTACTATTATGATGCCATATTTTGCAGTTGGTTTTCAAAAAGTATTCATGGTATCTAGTTGGCTTTCTACCAAATGAATCAAAATATTCACCAACGCCATGTTTGTTTACATAAATAGCTACCCAATGAGACCCTGGTTTATTATCAGGGTCTAAATTCGATATAAGATAAATGGGTAAATCAACTCTTATTGGTATGCGATTGGCAGCAAATACATTATTTTGTAGTCTTGGATCAACTATTTTTAAAAACTTCTGGATATCATTAGAATCCATATTACTAATGATGTCTTAGCTTACTAAAAACATAACACATAATAAATGTATTACAAGGAAGATGTACATTTTATATGAAATTAACTATTGTAATCCATAATGATTTCACGATTTTTGTTTATTTCAATGACATTATCAAATTCTGCATATACAACACAATTCACAGTAGACGTCAAAGTATTTTCAAACCGTACCTCTATTCTTACACTACCACGTTTAATTAAATTCCAATGAGAAGTTGAGTTTGCACTAAGATCAGGAGTCATATCGAAAGCCATTAAACAATATCCGTTTGCAAATGCTTCTTTAGTTATTGCGTTACCATCATTCAAAAAGTGTATGCCAGTACCAGAAAATATTGTATGATAAACGCTTATAAAAGAATTGTCGGAAAACGTGGGTGTCAAGGTTTTTGATGGTATTTGTTGACCGTCTACATACAAAGTAAGTAAATTTAGACTATTATGTTTGAAATCAAATGGATTTGTTTCTAAACTCCCATTAAATGCTTTATTGTCAACAAACCCTATAATACACCTTTTTGGTATCTGTCCGAGAAAAACATTTTCAAGCGCTTTTCCTTGAACTCCTGATGGGATAGTTAAAACCTTTACTTCAGCCCTAGAAACAGAATATTTAGCTGTAGTTGTGCTCAGTACTTTTTCGTGTGCAAGTAAAACTGAAGGATTAATGCGAACTTTGCGAATAATTAGAGTAGCTGCAGTAATATTCACTTTATATTTGCTATCTGCTTGAGATGAGATCAAGTTAAAGGCATCTTTTGAGCGAACCATTTTTAATCGCATTTCTACTCCATTAATCATAAACTTTCCTTGGTTAAATATGTCGCCATGTAAATGACCTATCATTTCTATGGTATTACTCTGTTTTGCTAATTCTTGACGCTTTGTAAAGCCTTTGTTTGATGCATCATATGTTGTCATCTTTCCAGGGGTGTCTTCATACCACAATCCACAAGTAAGATGTGTCGATTTGGCTGCTTCACCATAATTCAATAAGGTTTCTATATATGCACGATATGCATATGTGTTGTTTGGGGGTGATATAAGTTTTTGATTTAAATATATATCTAATTGACTAAAAAGAGAATGCAACCAATTATTTACAGGAGCAACAACAGCATTATCTGCTATTTTCGTTGAATCAGAGTTTTCGATTCGTGCTTTTACACAAATCATTGTATGTGATAAGTCAATATAATCATCACCAGCCCCAGGTATCAAAAACTCAATAGGGCCATCATCGGTGAGGGAAGAAATTGGTTGATATTGCACCCACTGACCACTTTCTATACTTGTTTGAGTTGATGGTAAAGCAAAGAGATCCAATTCTGATTTTATACACTCACATGAACTATTATGTAAAAATGCCATTTTTATTTATTTATTGGGAGAATATATCGTTTTTGTTTTTAAGAGACTTCTTTTTACAAGCTTTTCGTTGAGATGACTTTTTACGACTGAGCATTTTTGTGTTTCGTCTTATGTTTTTATTACCAGACCCAGACATTATTGAATCGATTTTCTCATCAGCTTTTCTTTTCAAATTCGTTGTAGCAGATTTTAAATGATTTTTTATAGATACATCCATGGGTTGTGTCCTAACCATATCACTTAGAACTCCAACACCTGCATTTAATGCTTCTTTACCAAGAACTTTGGCACCACTTTTTAACAAAGGGAATACAGATCTAAAGAGTCCACCTAAGAAACTGCCTATACCATGTCCTCGTTGGTATGGGGCGCCTTTATAAATAATACCCACACCAGAACCTGCTTGTGCAGAATAGTAGTGGTGATATGGACAGGTCACAGACATAATTTTATTAATTTATTCTTTTAAAATGAAGTTTAATACACGAGACTCCGAATTCAAATGGTATTCTTTCACCATTACTTGATCTTATATCTATTTCTATTACATCAAATTCTCTACGTAATACAGGTAGATAATGTGCAGGGGAAAAAACGTTCATTTTATATGCTCCATAAATGTACTTTGTAGGATCCAGTGGAATAATTCTTAACAAAGAAGTCATTACATCTCCAACAATTTGTGGTTGGACTATGTCTGAATAAATAAATAATTGAGATGGCAAGCCTAAATGTAAGTTCATAGGATAATTCCCCATGTTATGCGTTATAAAATTCGTATTAGGTACATATCCTAGTTGTAGTGCTAGTTTAGGATTTGTTGTAATTTTTATAATATGTTTGTCCATTGCCTTTACTGCTACCAGTTTAGATATTGTATCATATTGAAACTTCACTTTTCCTTGTATTAATGGGTTCATGTTAAAAGCATTTAAAAAATTATTAATATTGTCATAATTCGTTGCGGGTATGTGGGATTTATATTCAATTTGGGTATATTCTGTTTGGGAATCCGGTGCAAGCATTTCTTTAGTGATGTAGATAATATTTTCATGATCTTGTACATTCAGCATACTACATGGATAGTGAAATTCTACAAGACCCACCACCCATTCTCCTTCTAATTTGATAGTTTTAGGTAACTTGGTGAAAAAATTTGCTGTAGTATTTTGTGGGAAATAACTCATGGAGCTATTGCTCAATAAAGTCAAGTAAAAACTATCTTCAGTCATATTCCTTTTAAAGTTGATGCGAGAACCCAACTATTAAATTTGCTTGGATAACCTACCCACTTGACTAACACTTCTTTTCTGGCACCAGAATATCGTGTACGTAGTATTTTATCGATTTTAAACATTGTGGTGGGGTCATATGAAACTTTTTGCAATTCATTACTATAGAATGTGCCCACAATTGATTCATTCTGAATATCTTTAATTGTGTAAACTACTCTTGGTGAACGTTTTATAATTGTGGTAATGATAAAAATTTCATCACTCCAATTAGTTTCATATCCTTTTTGAAAAATATGTTTGTATTTCGTAATTCTCACATAATCCCCTACATGTAATGTTGGTGTTTCAATATTAACCTTTGACATTTTTGAACGTCCTTCATACGTGTTACGCCATACGGTCATAATATTATTTAAATTTACATCAATTGGGCACATTTTTATAGTTGAATGATAGCTATGATTATAAGAATAAAGTAAATCTTGTAAGATGTCGATGTATCTGTAAGTATTTTTATGAGTAAAATATCGCCACATTTTTGATTTCAATGTTCTCTGAAATCTTTCTACTACACTAGCTTTTATATCAGGATTATTGGTGGTATAATAATTAATATTTTTACTTTTGAAATACTGTCTAACGTCTTTAGATACAAACTCAGTACCTTTATCAGATTGTATGTGAGTGGGGGTAGCTTTTGCTTCATTAAATATACTTTCAAAATTATCCTTGATTGTTGATGAATTTTTTTTGATAAGTGGTCTAGCAAAAGCATACTTACTAAAAACATCAATAACACACAATATATAGTTATAACCATCATTATATTTACTATAAGTTTTCATATCACTTAAATCTGCTTGCCATAGCTCATTGAAATTAGATAAAATATATCTATTTCTTGGAAATTTTCTATGCACCGGCTTATGTAAAGTATAAGTTTCTTGTGTCTTTAACCATCCTCGGACCTCTTCACGTGTCATTGTACCTTTCATTGCTTTTACTAATTTATCAACACTACTATATCCTGCTGGATTTTTTACATCATAATATATACTATGGATATCTAGTAAGGGGTCCATCTTTCCCAATCAAATGTTTTAGATTTAGGACTTCGATGTGATTTGGGAGTTTTTAGTTCGTTAGGAGTACTTTTTCGAAAATCATCTATATATAGTGATTTAATGTGCTTATTGATTTCAGGATTACCTATACAAATCAATGGAACTTTAATTTCATTTAATATTTCTACAAATTTTTCCCATCCATGTGGTTTGATTCGTTTTAGTGGTCTAAGTGTTATATTAACCAAATCAATTATATTACTATGTGGTATGGGTTCATTTCTTATGACAACAGTACCATCATCTTTCCAAAAAATCTTATCCTTATTACTCAAAATAGCTTCTAACAGTAGATCACCTTTCTTTTTATAAGTTTTTGGTAGAAGTCGATTAACATATTCAGTTGTATAATGTTTAAGCGATGTATCTTCTTGCCTGTGTTTAGGTGATTCCACGTCTTCTTGCTTTTGAACGTCTTTTGTAAATGGTATTTCTTCTGACTTAGCCTCCTTTTTATGGTCAATGTTATCGTAATCATCATCAATAGTAATTGGTAATTTTATCGCCTTTCTGTCTTCTTTTAGTAAGTATAAATATCTTTGTAAAACTTGCATATATAAAGACCATTTCTCATGATCATTAATTTTACTTTTCAAAATTTTTTGCATTTCTTTATCTAAACGTGTCAAAGAATCATCCGTGATGTTTTCATGAGTTTTAAGTCGGTTTAAAACATCTGGCTCGATCAAAATCATTTTTTTTGTATGATCCATTATAATATTTTATTTTACATCTCAACTAAATAAACTACTTAGTATTGTGCTTAGAATTAATGGAAGAAAAGATCCACCTTTTTGAATGAGAATACGTTTCCGTAAATTGCTTTTACCTTTAGAAATCAACTTTCGTAGTATATTTTTATACTTCTTAAGTCGCGATTTATCTTTTTCTTTAATAGGTACTTTACCATTTAAAATGTTATAAATACATTCACATATGCAGTTAATTTCTTCATCATTACAAACTTTTAATAGTGCAACTCTGTACTTTGGTTTAAGGATATGTAGAGCTCGTAGTAAATCTTGATGCGTCTTTACTCTTCTAGTCATCATTAGCAACTAAGAGCACCTTATGGTGAACGTTTTATTATAAAGAGGTGAGGTTAGTTGAGAAAAAACAATTAAATTGTAATTTGTTGCTCAGAGAGTCACCAATGTTTTCTATGGGTATTTTACCCTCGAAAACTCTAATAATATTTTCACAAATACGATTTAGTTCATCCTCATCACAAGCTCTCTCTAAAATTTTTCGATACTTTTTTTGAGTATACATAACACTTTTCTTTCTGCTGACGATGAGGTTGCATTCGACGTTTGGACAGTAACAGCCATTATTAAACACTGACTAAACCCTCATGGTTAACATTATAATTATATCCCTTTTTCGGTAAATAAACAAAGCAATGTTTATCGAATGGAAATATTTTTGTTTTAAATCTGCAAACATCATTTGTACTTTGTTTTAAATCTACCATTAAATATCCATGAGCTTCTTTTGTTGCATCTCTGTAAGCTTCTTCTACAAATTTTGCACTATCTGGATATACTTGACGGGCTAAATGTTTAATTTGTGTTTTATCTCTCGGGTTTTTGAAATAAATAAGGTAACTTGTATTTAACGATATATCACGTTGCCCTCTCCCCTGATGAAATAAATTTTGTGTTATATAAAATACACTTAGATTTCTGTGATGGCTTCCTTTGGTAAAAATGTCAACTATTCGCCCATCTGATTCTCTCATTAGATCGTCTATTATTAACAGTTGTGGGTGTTCACCGTCAAACATGGTCATATCAGGGATTCCTTGTACATACAATACATCGGTTCTATCATATAAGGGTTGCATTTCATCATAACACCATATTATTTTATGAAATTTAACATTGCACATAGATTTTGTGTATGATAAGAAATTTGTAACGAAGTTAGACTTTCCAGAACCACTAGGACCCGCAACTATGGCGGTAAAAGGATGAATAAAGTGAACCATCCTATGCTGCAAATTAGACACGTTCATCAATTTCGGATACTTCTTTATAAATGGATGTTAAAAATGAAAGATAAAATATTTATACAAAACATTTTATTGTTTAGCATTTAGTCACACACACGGAAATAATTATAACAATAGTTAAACTAGAAAAAATATTTATTTACTCAATTAAACACATTGCAATTACTAAAATTTCCAATATCAAAGACGACACTTGCACTATACCTTAACTAATTAGTTACTATGTTAACAATAACATGTTACCAACAAATAAACAACAAGATAACATACATACTACTTTAAAACTATGCATTTACTTAAAATTACAAATTACTTATAATACACATCAGAGAATAATTTACAAGTTACAATCATCTTTTATACTATAATGCCCCCATGCTAGAGTATCTGTTGAATTGGGGATTAAATATCTCTTAGTGTCATTAGAAGATAAACAAATCTTATTAACTTTTTGAGTAAATACTAAATGTTTTAAAGATCTAAATCTATACATTTCTGCTAATAATACCGTTTTATCCAGCAAACAGGATCTATAATTTTCCATTGTTAGGTTTTTGGTCACACACTTATTCACACCTTTGGCCTTAGTTATAAGTCTACTTTCTACTTTCATGGCATACATTTTTGATCTCAATCCTACAAATTCAGAAAATATTTTCCCATTATTTTCATCTTTGAAGAATCCAATTTTTTTCTTGTTAACCCGAGGGTAATCAAAAACGTTATCCTCAGGATAATCTGATGTGTCAAAATACTCATGCAAGTCAGGTCGTATATCATGATAAAAATCTTTTGTAAATATTTGATAAACTAAACTATCGGTATCAGTATATAATAACTTTGAATTATTAAACTTATTTTTTATATAATTATAATGAAAGTTATACATTAAAATCTTAGATATGTCTAATATACTAAATCCTAAATATATTGGTTTATTGTATAAAAGTTTGGTTCTCTGGAGTTGAATTGCAACTAAATTTTCGGAAAATACAGACATACTGTGGAATTCAGGACGTGCTATGAGTGACTCAGCACCTTGAGTTTTGTCACAATTTTTCCACTGTGTCACTAATTTTACATCTACTCTTTTTTCTATATTTTCCATGGTTTTTCCAAATATGGAGTTATTCATTAATTTGTAAAAATCTTTTGCAAAGTCCGTTTTTGCCGATGTTCGTAGTGAAGTATTTAAATCAATATATTGTTTTAACCACGGACTTTGATGAAATTTTAACACTCTATGTACCTTTTTTAGTTTAAGACCCATTGATAAACATTGTTGAAGATTTCTATAATGAATTATATATTTAAATTTGTTTTTTAAATTTGTAACCAATTTCAATTCTTTGGAATTATCTGTAGTGATACGTTCAGGACAAAGTGGTAAATCTGAATGATCATCATGAAGTTCATGAGGATATTCTAAATCTACTTCTAAAATGTAACCATACCCCGAGTCATATGGTAAGTTAAAGTCAACGGTATTAGATTCCACCCATTCAAACCCACCTATAGGTAAGTATTGTGACATAGCCCACCCATATAAATTATTAGCATCGAAATAAGTTAAATATGAATCTGGTTGATTCCTATCATAATCTGTCATGTATTGATTATTTGCTTTGGCATATCGATTGCTGCACTGTGATACGCCTCCTCGTATACCTGACTTTACAAAAGATATCATTTCAAAATCTGTTAATAATTCTAGTTCAATTTTTGTTAATTTTAACATTGCATCCCAACTTAGGCCTGGTGCAGTATAATAATGACATGGGTCTAGATCATAAGTATTAATGCAAACAATTCTAAAATTTTCAAAAATATCAGTTAGCAACAAAACGTCTGTTTTTAAATATAAATCTGAATAATCCCCCATGTTTTGACAGTTGAAATGTTTCCATACTTTATGTGCATGTTCATAATCTTCATCAGTTACACTAGAATTCGACATTGTATTATAGAACAGTTCTTTTGAAGGCAATTCAGTTAATTTTAATGAATCAAAAGACGTCATTTGTTCATATGGGAAAATTCCTTTTCTTTTTACTAAACTAAGATCATCAACATTAGGGAAATTTTTACTTAATTCGCAAAACTGTTCACTACTAAGATTATTAGCTAATTTTTCTAAACTACTGGACATAAATTTGAAAGAATCTATAAATCGGAGACTTACCTGACGATTGCTAATATTAATTACTTTACTAAAAGATATGTATCTTTCTTTATTTTGGGGTATTACTTGTATAGCTCCTTCGACTGTATTTAAAGCATGAACTATAAAATGTGCATCATAATGACTAAGATTATGTAAAATAACAGGTACAAAACGAGGTGTTTCATATTTTTTACCACATACATTATGTGCAACACCTTGAAAGTAACCTGTATGTGAATTATAAACTATAAAATCTTCATAATTTAGGTCTAAACCACAAACATAACATTTTGTAGTATCCCTTATTATGTTTCTTTCTTCATCAGAAAGCAATTTGGGGGTTTTGATGAAAGTATTACATCTCATTATTTTCTCTAAATCACATTGTAAACGTTTCATAAAAACATCTGCACAATCAGGTCCACTATAAGTTACATATTTTGAAAGACTATCATCATAGGAACATTTTATGTAATAACCGAAACTATAAACATCATGTCTCTGCATATTTTCTGTGAATGAATTTTTGGGATCATTGGTACAACTAGCAATCGGTTTTAAAAATGCCTCGAAATCTGCGTAAATAACAAAAGGAATTTTAAGTTTTTTATTATAATTTTCGAATGTTAATTTACTGTTACTTATATTTTCACCAAACCAATTCTTTCTAAAAGTATTTAGCGATGGTATATCAGTTCGAATATGCATGCAATCAAAATTTTGGTGTGTTAATAAGGCTTCTTTTTTATTGAAATGTAAAAGACAACCATCACAAATATAAATTGCATTATTTTGTGTGGTCATCTGTTTGGATAACAATCTTGACAAATTTTTAATATAGCAATAATGGTTGGTCAAACCGTTTGATATCAATAATAAATTAATATGAATTTGCTTCCGGTTTTTTGTATGGTAAAGCGGCCCCACAATTGTGTTTTCTTTATCTTTTTTATTATATTCTAGTCCAAATACATTAACACTAATTGAATTCAAATTTTCAAACTTTTGTATATCTGATAACTTTACTGGGAAGGATATACCATCAAAATTTAATTTATTGTTATATTGTACATAAGCTGTAACTCTATCGGAATTACGGCTAGCAGGGTATAATGCAGAGAGTATTGCCCACTTAAAACATTGAACATCTGAATTTTTTACATTAATTACCGCTTTTTTAACACGTATATCATGTGGTAATTCAATGTATGATGTTCCGCGTAAAGGATTAAATTTACCTACATTCATGTCGAGTCTAGTAATATGTTGTAGACTCCAACCACTATCTTTTTCTCAAATTCGCTAATCCTAGTACACAATGTATCCCTTACAGATTTGATAATTTCTTCAATGTCCGTGCTCAGGTCAATTATAAAATTAGACGTAAGAAAATCAAACGAATTTTTTAAATCCTTACTTTGCTGGATAAAATCGGCATATAATATGAAGTTAACCTTATATATGATATATTGCTTTGAACACTCCGAAGCAAGTAAATTAATAGTATTTTTTATAGAGTCAAAAAACATCTCGACAGTTGTAAACCTATCATTATTATTTGCACTAATCCTATATGTTAAAATTCTATCTTTGAAAGCTGTTTCAATAACATCAACATTTTCTAATGAATGCTTTGATCTAAATAAATTATTTTTATGAAGATTACTATTAACATGATTGGAGAAGTACCTTCTTTTCACCATGATTTTACAGGTGGCGCACTCCATCATCGGAACTTCTGACGTATTCTCTAAGGCTGCTATTTCACACGCTGTTTCACCTTCCCCTCTGGATGTAGAAGCACCGCCACTTGAATCACCACGACCCACTTGGATGCACATACTGAAAAAATAAACAAAAAAAAAATTAGCAATTGTCACTTAATATATCTGCATATTGTCTTGTTATGAGAATGGTATTACTCTATATTATACTTACTTTTCAACAGTTTTACAAATATCAACAAGGTTGTCATCACAAGTTGAGTCCCATTCATATTGATTTTCTTGATTATGACAGAGGCTAACCAACTCATTGTCAAAAGAGGTATCCCAATCATGTTCATTATTTTCTTGGCACTGGCGTTTCTCAGGTGGTTCGATGCTTTGATCACCTTCACGTTTCCGCTTGGAGCACTTTAACTTATTTTCCTCACTTATACATATTTCATATAATTCTCTATCGTAATGTGAATTATGAATTGAGTCTTCCTCCGAACCAGACGCAAAGAAATAACTGATCACACCCGACATTACGATGACTTGGTTGAGAACTTTACGGCAATGAATGCTAATGCAAAATGTAGCTGCCAAATAAATATTCGGGGATCTTATATACGTGCACAGGTAATTATTTTTATTATTTTTTTCCTACAATCATGAGCACTTATGCATCATTACCTGATATATTACTTAAAATGGTAAAAATTAATAAAGGTTTATTGCAGAACAAAGGATGGTCTAACTAGCGACCACATAAAGATACGATAAGGTAATTACAGAACAAAGGATAGTTTAACTAGTGGTCACAATATATTAAACAATAGGTTGTCTTGATAAGCAGATACAATGGTGTTTGTCATAAAATGTTAATTGCCAAAGTGGTATTTTCGAGAGCCCGGGGTGTTCGCTATTTCCTTTGTAATTTGGAAAATCAAATCCGTTGATTTTTTAAAATTGGCACTATTTTGCGTGGTGTAATATTTAATCCGCGTACTGGTATGCTTCCAATGCTCCTCTTTGGGCAATTTGCATATTTTATTCAAATCATACACCTCTATTTTAATAAGGTGTGTGCTGAGACTGGCGTCATCGAGGTTCGTCGAAATGTACGATGTTCCTCCCTCTTTACTGGCCCGTCCAACACATGAAGATACTTTTTCTTCTTCTTCGCCGGTGGAATTTCAAAGAGTTCGTCCAAGTCTTTGGTGCTAGCAGTCCTTTTGTTACTCAATTTGACTTGTGGTGGCATCAGATCTTTCACATCTTCAGCATCGGGGGATAACGGCATATAAAAATGTTTCAGCGTATTCAATTCTTCGTTTATGAGTAATGGGCTCTGTAACCAATATACAACGAAGTCTATAAGTTTGTGACAAATATTAGAAAGTAAAATAACATTCACAACTGTAAAAAACAATATAAGATACTCACATCCATGATGATTATAAAGATGTTCCTTGCACTTCACTTGGTCACTATGATATTGATGTTCACTGCACAAGCAATATTGAAGTCCAGTTCGTACTACGGTATCAATGCCTCTTCACAGCTGTCTTATAGTGTGTTGGAGACAATTAACAATCTAGTTTAAATAGTATTAAGTAATGATGCCATTAAGTAATGTAGTGTAATAATCATTTGAAGTAATCAGTAATCTAGATCAAACATTCCATATCACATGCCAAGAGGTGAAAGTCCGGGTACAGTGTACAGCAAAACGTACAAAATGTAGGGTTTGGTGGATGTGCTGTTGACTGTACCTCGACCATCCACTGCCAGAGGCCAGGTAGAGAAGTTAGCGTCGAGCTTTTCTAACCTCAACCATCCATTGGTAGAGGCCAGGTAGCCTTTGTTATTGACCTAACGAGCGATAACGATCGTTGATAACAATGAGAACAACAATAAAGTCGTTAGGATGAATGAGCATCACCGAGCAATGAAGACAATAGGTTGACCGTCATTAAGTTAACCCTCATTAGACGGATATGCCATTGTATTCGAGCGTTTCTTAATCACCTGTGCATGCTGTAGAACGTAGAGCTGCAACCGTTGCTCGGAGCGTCTCGGGGACCTCACCATCGTGTTCAGCGACCCCGATTTCCTTTTTTTTTTTTTTTTTTTTTTTTTTTTTTTTAGGCTGGGAATTTTTTTTGAGGCAGACGAGGGGAGACAGAGACAGAAACAGGTGGGAGGAGGGGGGAGGACCCCCACCACTGAGCCAGAACCCGTGCATCCTAACTACTGTTATATAAAAGCTATGCTTTATATTAAAAATATTAAACCAGAGCATATATTCCTGAACCAAAGTTTTGTCAAAATCAGCTATGAGCTTGAAGCAAGAGAGGATATTATTCTACAGATGTTTTCTCAACGTAAAATGTTTACTTTCGTTAAAATGTTTTGCAAATCAACAAGTTCTCGGGCACAACCTTTTCTTGTGTACGGTAAACTTATCCACTCGCTTCTGACAAGTTACAATCGACCCTTCGATAAAGGCTTCCTGAGCCCTTTGTAAACGAAATTAAAAGGAGTGATTAAATCCATGAAATCTGACTCAATATTGCTTTTATTTTGCATAAAGTGCCACCGGAAAAAAATATCGTTATCGATTTCTTTTATTGAGTGTGTGTAAGGGATTAAGAAGCGAATCCGATGCGGCTCATGTCTGACGGCGAAAAAATAACGCGTCCTGTGCCACTTCCATTTTTCAATTTGGCGTATCCGCGTATATTATTCAAAATTCTGCGACCCGAATCTTATCCTGATTCTGATACAATAAAAACGACCAATATTCGTCAAATGCGTGCGAGATCTTCCCAAATCGGTCGAAAAACTTTCACATCTGTGAAATTACTTTAGCAACTTATAATAACAGAGGTTTGTCCGGCAAATGGCGAAGGTAATTCTAAACTTCAGAATTACTTCCCAACAAAAAGTCGGTTATTAATGGTAACATGTTGCATGACTCTACTTTCACTGTGATTTTGAATAATTCATCTTACCAAAGGTACAGTAATATTATATGGTAGTAGCTAGAAGCTATTTACTGTTATTATTTACTTTGACAGTAGACAAATAGGTATGTTACGGTTAGATTAACATTTGTTATGTTTGCTTGATAAGTATATTTGCATTGATTTGCTATTCATATTTAGGTAGGTACCTTCATTCACGTGTCGGTTGTGTATTCAATAATTTTATTGAATATTTTGCTATCGTCATAGGTAAGTGTTGTTAAGTTTTATCCCTTAACTTCATTACGATAGCTTGCCGCGATTACCACTGCTACTTCTCTATCGTGGGCCATCGCAATCCAGATCTTGCCAGTAACATTTTCTGCATCGTTGATCCATATACGGATATAAAAAAAACAGCTGTTCCATACATTTTGCAATGCAAAATATATGGAACAGCTGATTTTTTTTTTTTTGATTTTAGAGTCGATCCTATACAAAAAGATGTTCATATTTATGAGTACTTTCACCCCTAGGAAGGTTATTAGTTAATTACAAATAACCCTGTATAAAAGAGAGTAACTATTTTTACCAAGAACATCGAATTAGCTCCTTGTATACATGTGTGGTGTAGTGGTACGTAGTACTTATATTAATTCTGTGGTAGTGGTATGGGACGCACACTATCTTCTATTGTGTATTCCTCACAATGTTTACAACAAACGAACGAAAGAAACAGAAGTAATTAGAAACATATATACTTATTATTATTTGGTTCCATTGTGTTGTCAATTACCGTTTACATTTTTTTCTGCGCTATTGAAGATAACTATTATTGTACCTATTTAATCTATCATGACTAGAGATGGGCATTTACGGATATTTATCTTCCTTATAATCAAAACATACCTAATATTTATACTTTAATTATTATTTTATCAGCTTAAAGTAAATAAGGATAATTTACTTTCTACCCAATCTTTCCCATTTTTACCTTCCCGAAATTTATCCAAGCGTCCATCTCTAATCATGACATACCTTTCTAAGTAACTATAATTATCGGTTCGTTTGACTGGACCACAGGCAAAAAAAAATTGCACTTGAATCTAAAAGTGGAAATTCGCGATCGAACCATGGGTATTAGGTACCAACTTGAATTTTAGGAATAGCATCTGTCCCGATTAAGTCTAGGTACATCTAGGAGTTCAGACTCTGTGAACCGATTATTTTTTATACAATTTTTTTTCTAATACCAGACAGGAAATTGAAATATTGACAGTGACTCGATTTCCAGGTAAAACAATTTGATTTGCAGAAATCATAACGTTACTGTCTTATTCTTAGCAATACATAAATAATGTTTGCTTTGCCGTTAAATATAGGAACACTCAGTTTACCTTCATTTATAAATAAGATTAAATTACATAGACCTTTGAGATGGGTAACATTTACATATGTATACCTTTACCAATGACTTTTTGGAATTCATAATCTTTCTTCTCCAGGATTTTTTTACTACACGACTGACCAAAAAAGGAGTGTTATGTTTTCAGGGTTCATGTATGTATGTATGTATGTAAGTTTCTTTATTCCACCATAAGTCCTGAACTGCTTAACAGATTTTGATGTGAGAGGTATTTTTAGATTCCTTGCATTCCTCCGAGTGACATAGGCTATATGACATCATCATAAAAACAAAATGGCGGATTATATATGCGATAAATAGCAGACCAAAAAATAAAATTTGATCAATCTTATCGAGTGGTAATTAAAATGGTTGCGCATGGATGTGGGCAGCGCAGGACCGGTCGTTGTGGAAATGCTTGGGGGAGGCCTTTGTCCAGCAGTGGACGTCTTTTGGCTGAGAGAGAGTCTTAAAATACTTAATCATGGATTTCAGTCCTTTTCTGCCCACTTCTGAACAAAGGTTTCTCTTCTGTTACGCCATATTTTCCGTCTTCTTCTTTTCTCTATATATATTTACCTTTATTTTTATCTACACCATATGCAATCAATATTGCAAGTTGTATTTCACCCACTTCCCGATAGATAAATGGTCAGATGACAATATTATATGGCACTCATTTGACCAAGTCGGAAAGTCGCCATAGAAACTTTGCAGCCCATCTTTCAGCCTATAGATTCTGGTCGTTTGATTCGATATGACAACCAAGGACTCTTTATCGAAATATGAGACTTTACTCCCTAAAGCGATCAACTATTTAGGATGGAGGGAGAACTTGTGGTGAAAACTTTCCCTCGTCAGTTACTTGAGATCGTAGTATTTTGTCACGTTCATTCGTATGAAACTAATCTACTTATATGAAGTTACATGACATTCTTACATAAACACACATTGCTTCAACCATTACTAAATAAAAACAACGAACGCATGGCAAAAAGAGGCTGGTGATTGGTGATGATTTAATGAATTTTGCCAATGCAACGCACCCAACAAACTTTATCAAATGCTAAATAATCTTAAACTTACTTTCTAAAACTAACAACGGCAGACACCATTTTTAATAAAGAGAAATCTGAGCGTAGCCGAAAAACATAAAATCCCACTGTATCAAAATTTCGTTACAATTTGAACCTTATTATAAGCTTAATACGATGATATGAATATTTTAGGGTATTTATTGATAGACGGTTTTAAAAAGTGAAAGGTGCTCAGCGGCGTGTGCGTCAAGTTCCGTTTTGGCGCCCGGTCCGCTATGTGGGGCGTGTGGACACCGCCTTTGTAAGAGATAATGATTTCGACGATCTTCAAAAAGTATACTTTGATGCAATTAGGGTCAAGATTCGCAAAATGTTTATGGTCGCTTTTACCGTCTTTTGTTAATTTTTACTATACGACAACTATGTGGCATTAGGTTAAAGGTACTTAAATAAATGTAAACAATCATGACATTTCGCACATTATCTACAGTTACATAATTTGTGTTTTTTTTTCCCGGGATGAAAGGTCTTTCTCAGTACTTCTAACTATGTGTATGCGAATTTTAAGGAAGATTGGTTCAGTATAAAACGTGAAGAGGTAACAAACAAACAAATAAATAACAAACTCAATTTCGCATTTATAATAATATCAGTTATTATTAGGATAATTATGAAAGCTCTATCAAAACCTAGATTAATATGGCAGCTGATACAATCTATCTTGCATAAATTGCAACTAGATTTGGACGGCTAATACGAAATCCAATCAACGCTGCATAATAACATACATTGAGTGAAATTAGCAATACCTAATAAGCATTTATCGATATAATACCTATATCAAATATTTATTGTTAATACATATGAAATTATACATGTGACACCAGTTTTATTATTTTTCACTACCTACTTCTTAAGTAGTTATAACTAACTATTGTTTAGCTGAGTTAAACTCTTGTATGAAAATATACACATAGCGATGTAGAAAGTATAATGTTCATTAATTTTCTTTTGAGAAATTTTATTCATATTGTAACAAACAGACGTAACCAGAAAACAATGACTTGCTAAAACAAAAAAAAAATGCTATATACTATCACGACAACGTGTCAAGTACCTAGCGATAGTGACATTAATTTTTGCGGTTCATAAAAAGTTGCGTGAATTACATTATATTGCTCTAGTAGCAAGTACGATTTTAAACGCTTTCACGACTCTGTTCCTTCGAGCAACAAGGACTTCCGCGCGCGGCCCGGAAGGGAGGCGCCATAGATGTCTTTCCCCTCTGGCAAAGCTTAGGTCCAGGTGGACTTGAGCGTTTATAAAAACTGTTTGCACTCGGACTTTTCGCTAGACAGAATCCATCAGTCAGTGTGAATGACACATAGGCCGCAATACAAAAAATTCCGAATTGTTCAATTTTGTGCTGCAAAAAGAGGTCTGGGACATCTATTTTACAGAAAAATGGTGTTACATTTCTCTAGTAAGTAAATTCTTATCATATGATTATAAATTAAACTAAAATTTATACATTTTATTATAATGTCATTGTTGGATTAGTTTACCAACATCAGTCCGGTCGCCTATAGAAACACGGATTTGTCGAGTGATAATTCTGTCCAACATCTAGATTTAGTGATGTTACTTTGCTTACATTGTGTGTTGTAGTCCTGTATCGATAAACTGCGATAGGTATAGTTTTAAATTGTTGTATGTTGTAACGTGTATTTTCTTATTTTTTTACAGCTTTCTTAAAAATACCTACTTAGAGATGTGTGTATGGAAAAACTTGTGCAACAACTAGCAAACCTGCATGGGATACCAAAAAGACAAGTCCCGTTTGTTTAGCTCATTATAAGGCATCTGATTTCCAGGAATGGTGTAAGTCAGCTCGAATGAACAAGACAGTGATGTGTCAGAGAAAATTACTAGAAATAGTTAAGTTAGATTTAGATAATTTAAATTTTATAAGTATTCCTTTCTTGTCTTTGTGGTACTTAACTAATAAACGTGATAACTTTGCAATTCTGATTTTATTTATTACTAGCTTTCGCCCGCGGCTTCGGCCGCGTGGATTTCCCACGGGAACAGTGTTCTTTCCCGGGATGAAAGGTACCCTATGTCTTTCTCCGTATTTCCAGCTATGCGTATGCGAAAATTTAAGAAGATTGTTTCAGTAGATAAAGTGTCAAAAGGAACAAACAAACAAACTCACTTTCGCATTTATAATATATTGTTAGGATTATGCTAATTCTGCAAAGTGCACAGATAGAACCACTAGTATATAAAAAATGCAAATTACTACTTGCTAACTATGTCATTCATAAGAACGTATCCATATTTCCATACCTCCTTAGCAATAAATATTATAAATGCGAAGTAAGTAATACTGTTATACTCACGGCTAAACCACCCCACAGATTTTATTAAAGCTATTGATTATATAGTTGAAGGCCCGAGAAATTCGATAATTTATAATTCATCGATAATGCAGAATTACATTTTTGCCATTCACTATTGAAAACAAAGACAAAAATATGTTAATGTGTGTTCTGTCTTATATTCGTACACAAAAATCTGACGGGTGGTGACAGATTTGTCAATGTATTGTTTTATTTTTCATATGTGGTGTCGTAATTTGTCGTAATTACAGATTTTCATTATGTATGTGTGTACCGAACAGCGCTTGCGTGAATTTCCCTCCCCCCGCAAAAAATGCCAGAAAGATTTGAATGAAAACATGTCGCTATGGCTTCTCCCTCCGTAAGGAGTCCGTGTTGCTCTATGCTCTGTTCGGACCATGGCGGACACTCACCTAATTGTCTTTTTATGTTCCATTTCACGGGTTTTATCAAATAACCGTAACTCGCAGTAGTCTTGTCTATGCAAATGTCATTGAACTGATTTAAATTTAGTTAAAACTTACGAGTAACTTTAGAAAAACACCTTTCATCCCACATATTGAAGGTTAAAATTTAATGTTATACTTACCTTCTATTGACCATACAATGTTTACGCAGACGAACCCGCAGATGTAATTTTTATAACACACAGAACAGAACTAGGACTTTAGCATAACTATAATAATAACCCTGAAAAAAGAGATTTTTACAACTAATATTAAAACTCGATGATAATAATGTAGTTAGTTTTATTTTATTTACAAATTCGTTAGATACATTTGTAACGTGTATAGCACGTATAAAAATATAAGAGTGGTAACCTATTGTACTGCAACATTTAGCATACCATTTGCCAAATATGTGGTCAAAGTCAGCTCTCTTTCATCTCCTCACTCTGAATAGTAGTAGCAACGGAAAGTTCCATGAGTGACAGAGATAGCATATCTACTATCGTGGCTTACACTGGTAGGTATACTAAAATGTTTGGTTCCATTTCCAAAGATTAATTCATTCTTAGCTAAGTATCATATCACTCGTTACGCTTTCTTGACAAGTTTTATTTAAATGACTTCTTAATTTAAATAATTAAATCTAAAAAATAAATAAGTAGTGCTGAGCAACATTCACAACTGGTAACATTTAAATAGGTAGGTAAATATTCTAACGTATAGAATTGATATACGCTCCTTCCGCATCGTCGGTAACCTATAAAAGTAATTCCGAGAATATATTTTTCTTTCGCTCTTAAATATTACTTCGAAATACCCTGAGTATCCTTGTTCACCTGTCTATTATCTCTCAGATTTGACAGAGATCAGATAATCTATTAAATTAGAAAGTATTCCGGCCCGACATATGAACCGCATTTAGGGAAATCTGACGGCGCCTGTACAAAGTCGCTTTCTTCACCAACTTTAAGAATAAAATCTAATCCTCGGGTCCAATGCGTGGACCTTTCATCCCTCATCATCCAGTACCCTGGATTATCGGCTTTGAACCTCATAGCCACTACGCCGAACTTCGGTATCACTATTGTATCTTTTACTACTGGGTTCACTAAATTCTTTTTAGTGAATAAAGTGCCTTCACTGTTCATGTTAGTCACTTCTTCGACTGTCAGGCTCCGGTTGAACTCCTGGATGCCCACTACATAGAAACTGTACCCATGCAGGTGGAAGATGTGGTCGGACTCGCCTCCTGCAACAAATAAGGGGTAAATTTATTTATTTCATTTTATAAAACGTGTCATCGCTAAAAAAACATTATAAATTTGGTATACATAATACCTTGACTGTGAATTTCCCCAACAAACATTAGAATATGTCTACCTAAATCTGTTTTCTGATAAAGAATTTGACGTTTTTGTATTTTTATTTTAATCACTTCCAGCCTAACTAACCCTAAGGTTACTAATAAATATTATTCAATATAAGTATTCTGTAATGTCATAATAGATAAAATGTAGCATTATTGTTTTACTTATTCAGCTTTGTTGGGCCCATTAAAATATATTGCACTCATAACGAGACAGAGTGCTACTGTTTATAGCAGCAATATGGGCATAGCCTGACACTCAGAGGTAGTATAATTATAGAGCGCATCTGTCAAACTGTATAGTTTGCGCAGTGAGTTATTCGCTTTTAATCGGTTTCGAATCAAATAGATTTCCATTTAAATTTAATAATTTGAAAAATTAAACTGATAGACGTAACGACAGATATGTTGAATATATATATATGCAGAATCGAATATGAATGAATACAGTTTAAAATTTATGACAGATGAAATAAGTATTAATGTGCCAGCGCACGCATAAATAGATCCAAGGAGAATCAACGCGCTGCTGCCACGTTACAATCTTAATTCGTATCTTCTTCTATTCAATTAACACTGGTGTCAGACCTATACATGTGTAAGAATGTGTAATGTTTTACCACCACAAAATTCGTGGTATTCGTGGTTTTTTTGGACACAGCAATAAAAAATGCTACTCTATAATAGATACAACATACTCTATGGCCTGAGTAAATATATGTCTTGTACATATACGATAGTATCTCTCCTCTAATACATATTACAACATGGCTCGCAAGATATTGCGTCGTTCGCGACAGTAACCTAATTTGAGGGGTCTTCCGCGTCGAGCAAAATTAGGCTCGTTTTTTGCAGAATTGAAGTCAGATAAATGCATTATTTAATTTCGTGAAAGGATACAGAACCCCAGTTATAAAAGGCAGACAAATAATATATTTGATAGTCGGGGCTGTGAATTTTCAGTTGTATGGAGGTGGTCACATTAAATCCTACGATGGTGATTTTTATAAACTACATAGATTATGATATTACAACTGCAAATATAAGTGTAAAAAAAAAATCACCACCGCCGTTTTTTTTTAAACGCTATTATAAGACTCATATTGTTATAACTCTCAAACAAAAAATCCTACCAGGGTGATTTTTTGTTACATGTTTCCTTACGAATAATAAAAGCTTGATTTAAAAAATCACCAATAAATAACAATCCGAAATGGATTTTTTAATGAGTTGTAATTTTTATACTTTATAAACATCCTGTACAAAAACAAAAAATCCAGCAATGGTGACTTTTATATATTATTCGTATACTATTGTAATGAACCATATCCTCAATTTTTATAAGGGTGACTACCACAGTTTTTTTTTTTATTAACTTTTAATTTTTTTTTTTAATTCTACAGTCGAGAAAATTGTATTATCATTGAATTATTCAATCTTAATTTAAAAAAACGACTCATGTTTATGAACCCGATTTCCTGTAATTAAATAAAAACCATATTGACATTTATAACGTTAAAAATACATTTTATGACTAGAAAGCCTTATTATAAACCGGCCAACTTTTATTTACAGGTAAATGAAGTCTTATTAATTAATTGTGAACAGTAATCTCTATTGTAAACTTTTTTGTTTACGAGCAATTCAGTATAGTTTATTTACCCCTCCCATTTCATATCGGATCATCAAAATTCTTTTTTTTTTATATAAGGATGTCTAAAAACATCAAAATAATGTTAAGTATAAAAATCATGGTTGTAGGAATTTGTCGGTAAAAAAAATTTAAATGCCCCGCCTATGAGGAAACAAAACAAACGTATTTTCCACATTCAAATATTTTTGAGTTTGCGTGTACCATCGCATCGTAGATCTCATCTTTGCTTCTATTAGGCAAGATAGAGGTCAAACGCAATAAAGTTTTTTATCATATATAAAAGATCATTTCTATGATCTCAAAATTTTACACAAGCGCAAGCTTTTATCTTTATCAAAAATCTCCTTTCTTTCGAACTTTATTGCGGGGCCTATCTATTGTTAGAGCTCAATTCATCAGGTTGATTGATTGTACTAATGAACCTTTTGTTTCTGTATTCATACAAAATTAGGCAGAAATTAAATGTAAAATCCGCCCCAAGACGTTATATTACTTGGGGATGAGTTATACAACGTATGTTTTTTCAAGAAAAACAAAAATAATACAATATGTATACACCCATAAAAATCTAAATAACATCAGATCAGAACACCAAGCCCTCCACATCGAATTCCCATGAATCGGTCTCAAAAGCCTACCCCATGATAAATAGGCAGCGATCTAATAAATCCTCATACAATAAACGACACCATATGATGTATCGGCATTGTATTCCGAAAGTGTCGAGCCGCGTCACAACAAAATAAATCATTCAGCTTGCCCTCTCAAATATTAAAAAGTAAAGGCACAGCTGAGTGAGCAGAGCGTGGTAGCTTTTCTACAACAAATTATTACGACGGAAAATGTGAAACATGGCCAACAATAAAATTAATCAAGTATCGCAATTTACTCCCGTTGTATCAGACCTGTATTGTCTTCTTTTCTAACATTGTCCTTCACAAAAGAAAATACATAGTATTTGAAAAAAAAAATCTGTGATCAACGAATATAAAATCCACATTAATCTTGACATACACAGGTCTTGACTGACCATAATTAAACCAAAAATTATTTTATGATGATTCTCAGCCTTAATTTCTTCACATAGTACAAAGTTTGGCGCACTTATAAAAGTTTATGCATGGACACAATCGTAGTTTTATGTTACAGTGGCAAGTAAAGTACTCAGGGATGTGTGGTCGTGATGCTATCAATACGTGAAGAGCACTTTACGGCTTCGGGGACTAGTCGATAGTGTTTGGTCGTAAATATTCACGATCAAGTTTTATTGCACTCCGTCTCACTCTATCATCACAATTTTGCAAAACCTCGTGTTGTGAAAAGGGGTCGGATGTGCGCGCGCATAATAAACGTGCATTTAAAAATGGTATTTTATGCTTTTGGATTTACTTACTTGACTTATAGTCCTAAAGCCCTCAGGTGGGGCATAGTGCTTCTGGCTTTTGGATTAGCCTAAGTTAAAATATGTTTGAATGTCAACGATTAGCTTTAGGCTTTCTTTACTATTCAGAGGGGAGTTTCTGATACTCACAAGGGTATATTTAAAGGCACACTAGTAATTCTACCTGCTACAGCACAGATCTCTTTCACTTCCTTACACTCATACATGCTCGCAGGTTATGGGAGTTCCTAATATCTTCATTTATAAGAAGGCCAGCAATCTGATCGCAGTGCGTTCAATGAGGTCAACCCTAACTTATTCTTTCAATTATTTATGCTGTATACACTTTTCGGTCACTTTTTGTATGCAAGTACATTATTTGTATGCAAATTGAAGCAATCTTTCTCAGCCGAAAGACGTCCACTGTTAGACAAAGGCCTCCCCCAAGGATTTCCACAACGACCGGTCCTGCGCTGCCCGCATCCCATCGGGGTTGGTAGCCTGGCATCTGCCGGGGATTCTTAGCACCCCCTGCCCCGCCGTTACCGTGACCGCTACCAGAGTCCGGAATAGCGGGGCCACCGGGGACTAGGGGCCGTACGTATGTTAAGAAATAACACATAATTTGATTTAAATGAATTTTATTGTGATACTACTAACTAGCATCTTACAAATCGTGAGAAAAGAGAAAAAGGGAGGGTGAAAAAATTGCCATAACAAAAAATTCTTCTACAACGTAACGTGTTATTATGGGTACCTATATTATCCATGGGGGGTTTTGTCGTAATCGCCACGCTTGGCAGGCGTGGCAAGGCAGTGTATCCCTATTTTGGTCCAAGCTTTGCCCATTAATTTCATTTTTAGACGAATTTAATTATTTCATTTTAACATTACACGAAAGGGGTAAAGGACACAAAAGTATAATGATAGCTGGGCTGGCTCCACGGCACATTTACATCAAGAAAAAATATAACACAATTACAATTCCCTTAGCTCGCTGTGTATACCTAACACAAATCGTTTTACGTCCAAATATCATATCAAATAAGCATTTGATCTATATCTCACATTGTCCATTTAAAAAAATACGGACATGACTCAGCCGTGACTGGTTTATAAATAATGTATCCCTAATTGTTTTCATAGATACACGCCAATCAAATGATGGAGAAAGTTATTGGACAGACATAGACAAATGGTTTTAAGTTATCGTTAGCTACTATTTTGTGTGCTTGTTTTGTTGTCCATGTAAGAGAAATCATGTAAAATAAGTACTTGAAATGTGAGATCATTAAGTTGAAATTAATTTCTATAAAACTTTTTTTCAAAAAAAAATGAACCGACTTCCATCATAAAACTTAAAATCATGAAATAACAATAAAGAAAAATGTATTAGCATGCTACCTACTGAATGAGGTGAAGTCGGTGCCAGCCAAGTGCAGGAGTAAGGGTGTTATGTAATTGTTTAGCTAGGCATTTTGTATAATATATACATGATTCTAATATTATTTAATATTCAATTTGGCACCGACTTCACCTCATTCAGTAGGTAGCATGCTAATACATTTTTCTTTATTGTTATTTCATGATTTTAAGTTTTATGATGGAAGTCGGTTCATTTTTTTTTTTTAAAAAGTTTTATTTTATAATTTTTAGTGCTTCTATACCTATTTTCTTTACTAAAAACTTTTTGTCACTGCTGGCCGAAAATAAAGAATTAAGAATTCGAAACTTTTTATATCAGTTTGATATGAAATGTCAAAACATGTCAAATTGTCTATTATTTTTGGCACGAGAGCCCGCGACGACCAAACCTTCCTTATTTTAAAAATGCTGAATGTTTCTCTGCGTGGTATATACGGAAAAAAAATATAAGCGACTAGGTATAAAGTTTGGATCTTAGTTGCTTATGCAGGTAATATGGATAGCTAGGATGATTTTTAAAAGTATAAAAAGCACCCTTTGGGCCTCCCAAAGTAATATTAAATTCAGCTTTTATAATAAAACAAATATAACTATAATTTAGTAAAGTTATAATGTCTAGCAGGGGTTTATATATGCACCAATTGCCTGGTAATGGATGGCGTGATTTCATATAGAAATAAAATCTTTAAAAAACTTTACTTTGAGAAAATTAAGTTACCACTTTAAATGTTATTGCTACAATCTGCCTAAGTAATCATGATCCAACTTTTATAGTTGCTAATCGCTATTTCTATGTTGGGAACATACACAGAAAATTTTGAGTTTTAATAAAATAAGGAAGGGCAAGCTGTCGCGGGCTTTTGCTCTATAATGCAATGTTGGTATTTTTACATTTTGTTAGGTATCTTTGAAATTACCGAACAGATTCTGACGTGGTTAAAATGGGACCAACTTGGGAATTTACCGTTACGAATAAAAAAACAATTTCGCAAATCAGCCCACTATAGGTGGAGAAATCGGCGAACATACATAAAAAAAAAACATACATACATCGAAACATATAACCTCCTCCTTTTTTGGGAAGTCGGTTGAAAATAATGATTTGCTTTCATTATTTGTGCATTCATCAATCATCAATCAATATATATAAAATTCTTCCGTTACTGACTGACTGAGTGACTGACAGACAACGCACAAAACTACTGGGCATAAGAATCTGATATTTGGCGTGTAAGTACCTTTCTTCGGGAATGTAGAGAAGCACTAAAAGAGGATTTCCAGAAATTCCCACGGGTACAGAGTCCTGGGCCTATGCTTGTTTTTAATAAATGATTTGATGTAAATAACGCATTTATAAAAATACTAGCTTTTGCCCGCGGCTTCGCCCGCGTGAATTTCCCACGGGAACAGTGCTTTTTCCCGGGATAAAAAGTAGCCTATGTGCTATTCCAGGTCATTATCTACCTCTGTACCAAATTTCATCGAAATCCGTCCAGTAGATTTTGCGTGATTGAGTAACAAACATCCTCACAAACTCACAAACTCACAAATTCACAAACTCACAAACTCACATCCAAACTTTCGCATTTATAATATTAGTATGGATTTTTGAACCGTCTTCCATTGTAAAACTTAAAATCATGAAATAACTTAATAAGCAGATTAATCAAAAAGAAAAATGTATTTGGCATGCTACCTACTGAATAAGGTGAAGTCGGTGCCAAATTAAAAATTAAATAATCTAAATTAACATTAGAATCATGTTTAATTAAAATGCCTATAATCGGGCCGAAACCTAAACTCCCGTATGACGTATGTCAGTTTGACAATAATAGTGATGTACCTAAACACGAGTCGCTACGATTATTTGATTTTACGTAAAAATAACAAATCCAAACAAAATGATTATTTTTATTAATCAGAAGTCTGACTGAACCATCAAAGTAGCTGACATAGTCACTAACATGGATAATAAATTCATAGTGAATAATATTATCTACTCTGATTTTACGATTCGATACGATTGCGTGAATTCTTGTCCCTCTTTCTATTTTTTTTTTTGAATTGCCTTAATGTTAATTTTTTTAAATGTTAAGTTGCAATAATTGTTATATTCAGCATTTAAAAATCAATAACAAACCTTATTAAATAAATCGAAAAATTAAACGATGTATCGCGATTTTTTATATTTTCACTATCGATTTATTGTAGCCGGATGCAATGGAGCTCTATAAACGAGCAAGCCGGAAGTTCAAGTACTACATTTCCGCGCATAGATTTAAAAATCAAAAAAATCGGAACTTCATGGGCTTGACCCTGATGACACCTGTCATACGGGAGTTTAGGTTTCGGCCCGATTATAATATCCTTACTCCTGCACTTGGCACCGTCTTCACCTCAATCAGTAGGTAGCATGCCAATACATTTTTCTTTGTTATTAATCTGCTTATTAAGTTATTTCATGATTTTAAGTTTTACAATGGAAGTCGGTTCATTTTTTTTGGAATTTTTATTTATTTTATTAGTGATTCTAGAAAGCTTAACAAATAATTGTTCAAATCCGACTGGTAGTTCCAGATATTAGCGAGTTCTAAAAATCATACTCTAAAGCTTTATTAGTAGATAGAAATTCTGCACTTATCCTGATAAGTACAGCATTTACATTTCACGCAGTATCGCCATTTACACAACGGCTAGTTACACTGTTACACAACGCCATCAGTACAGTCATTTATTTGCTAACGTGAACTCTAAAACACCTTTCGTTAGTTTAACTGTTGAGAAAACATGGCCATTCCGGGATTTAACAAGGAAAGTTATGCTTGAACTTCCCCATAAGGATGGGCTTAATGTTGTGTGCTCTTTGTCAATAAACACGGTTTAAGAATATGACAGAGTATGAAATAAGTACAAATAGCTTAAATCAGAATTCCTATATTATAATACTTATATTACCTACAAAAGCCAAAATTTAAGAGGCCATCACACACCATTACTACGGATCATTAAAAGACCTGATAACAGGTCGACTCATCGGGATTAGAATGTAACCGATATTTTACCGTGTCCCTGGCTAAAAAGAATTTTGAAATCAACCTACCAATGCTGGAAAGAAAGTAAAAAGTTCTCATATTTTACCCATAAGCCCAAACATGTTCTTGTGGTTGGTCAATACCACTAAAAACAATACTGAAACCTGCCTTTTTTTGCCTCAAATAATGTAAATAGTAATATAAGACGGACAAATCACACAGATTGAGTTAGCCCCAACGTAAGTTCAAGACTTTACGGGATGCTAATTTAACAATACTATATTTTATAACAAATACATATTATAGATAAATATCCAAAACCCACGTCAATCTGAAAAAGATTATTTTCCATCTTGACCCGACCGGGGATCGAACCCATTAGGCCACGGAGGTCGTCAGTCGTCAGAAATGCATGGTACCTACCTATTGGTTATATGTATGTATATGTTATTTGCGCAACAAAATTAAAGTTCAAAAAAGAAAGTTCAATTTGAAATCGAATCTCTCTAATTAGTAGGCATGTAGGTAATATATATATTACTTTTTTTATAATAGGATTCTAATCATACAATGAAGTTTTTTGATATCAGATTTATTTCAAGTGTTCAAGATAATTCTACCATGCAAAGCAATCCACAATTCAATACCATTAACCAAATAAATACACACAATTCAAAGCCAAGCAAGACAAAAAAAAGCCATATGATTTTTAAGAACCATTTAATTTTATTTAATAAATAAATCAAGTCACTCTCGTAAACGTATTAGCGATTTTGCGAGTATTAAAAGATTTGCTGCGCCATCTATTGATTTTTTTGTGAACTATCGTATGAGAATTTATAACATATGGATTTATAGCGGTTTTATTGAATTTTACTATGTTGTTCAAACAAAAAAAATGCGTCTTAATAAGAATAACAAAAATGTCTAATAACATTTTTGAATTCTTTTTTAAATAGCTGAGATATGAGGTTTTTTTTATATATTTCGGCCATTTTTTAAAATTTCGAAAAACTGGCTCGACTAAAAAATTCTATAAAATTACCGAACCTGCTTACAAAATTTCATGAGAATCGGTTCAGAAATGCGACCTGTAGGCGATAACATCCGGACAGACAAAAGAATTTTCGGCTAGTGGAAACTGAGACGCTTCGCTCGCTGCGCTCGCTCGGTCGATTATTAAGTCCCTTGATAGAGACAGTAAGAAAAGTGCTGATGGACACATTCTTAATTCTATGAACTTTATAAAGCTAGGACAATTTAAAATTACACATTAGCCTGTAAATAGGCTAGATCGTAATAATATTAGCGTATTCAATTTAAGTACCTATGTTAAGAAAAAGAAAAAAAAAGTACCTTGAAAATTTTTCTTATAATTTTCATATCAACAGAAAGAATAGTTAAATCACTACTTGTAGGAAATTATAGTTAATTTAATCATGAATTGTAATAAGTTAATAAGGTTGATTTCTACGAAACGGACAGTATTACGTTTAGAAAGTTGTGAGAAATTAAACATTTGTCTACGTTCCCATGTATTTTTTATAATTTCTAGTGGAATTGAAAATTATGAAGACCATTATTTAGCTGTCACACTGCCTCATTATCTTAATAAGAATTTAATTCTTTGCGTAATCGGTACACTGGATTAAGTAATTTATAATTTTATTTTAGTTTAGGTATATACCTAATTTTAAAACACATACAAAACACACAAACAAAACATACACGAAATACAAAACACACACAACACACACACACAAAACACACACACACACACACATACAAAATTCTCGACTATGCCCAAAAGCAAATAGCTAAACGACTTCATAAACAATGCCAAGAAAGTCGTGTATTTCATTCCACGTAATGTTACCAACAAGAGCATAGCCAGTCTTAATTAGGAAGAAGAACTTAGATGTTGCAAACTGCCTAATAAAGGATTTTAAACATATACAATTGACAATTCTAACTTAAAGTCCAGACATTTTAATTTAAATAGACCATTGTTCTTTTCCATTGTCCTTTCAAGGCGAAGATAAAACTTCTTTCTACTTAGAGACGGCAAAACTTTTTCTTGGATTTTCTTTGAAAACTGTTTTACCTCAGATTTTAAGAAACAATGTTCCACGTCAACTTGAATATTATTTTATTATTCTTAAATATTATTTTTCCACGACTCAAAATAGGAGTGTCATGTTTTCAAGGTACATATCTCGTTATTAAAATATTTTTACTTATGTGGGCGGCGGCGCGTAGACTTAGATAAAAAATTGACACACTTTAAAAAAAAATGGGTATTGCGTAGACAGTATCGTTATATTATCCCTAATTAGTAATCTTTTTCAGCGCGAGTGGAGTAAATATAAGATTTTTTTTAGGGAATCAAAGCCGAAAGTGTGATAGCGAGACAATTTTGCTAAATTCCATATATCATCTAAAAATATTTAGTTCAAGAACGGACTGAATGAAAAAAATAAAGGATATCTTTACCTTCAGCTCAGCCATTGATTACGGCTCAAAATAACTTAAATAATACTACTTTACTGCAAGTTAACAACACAGCATCAAATTTCCACAAAGTAATGCCTTGAACACAGTGCAAGCGAAAAAGGACACTCTAATTAATCACTTAGAAAACTCCAAGTAGATTTTCTTTTATCCTCTAAACCACAGAAATCGGAATCTAACAACATTGATCACTCCACATTTTCAGTGTTGTCAATTTATTTTTTACTAATTTTTGCCCGCGGCTTCGTCCGCGTGAATTTCCCACGGGAACAGAGCTTTTTCCCAGGATGAAAGGTACCCTATGTCCTTCTCAGTACTTCTAACTATGTGTATGCGCAATTTCAGGAAGTATGGTTAAGTAGATAAAGCTTGAAGAGGTAACAAACAAACACACAAACTCAATTTCGCATTTATAATATTAGTTAGGATTAGGATACTGTTAAAACAAAATTTCATCTAAACAGCAAACCATACCTTTTAATATTATTTCGTTGCACTTTATCGCACCGCCTTACTACTCTCTGTTCGGTCTAATGGTTGACTGGTAGAGAATGCCATATGTAATATTGTGCAAAAAAGTTAAAAAAGTTAATACCTTGATCGAACATGACGAGTTCCACCGTGGAGTCCAACATGACATTCTTCACATGAACACACTCTTCGCCCTGGCCTGCCCCTTCAGGGCACAGGGACCCTGGGGCCACATCGGAGCCCTGGGTCAGCAGAGGGGACGCGGGGTACGTGAACCGATGCCCGTCAGTCTGACCCCAACTCTCTGGAACAAGGTAAAATAAATATTACTCTTTGGTCCTACATATTGGCTTCCAAATCGAGAGAGCACCATAGTACATATAAAAATGCCGGTTGTAAGAATGCATTTTTTTCCAACCTATCTCTGCTGGGAGATTAATAGATTTTCAGGAAGATTTATTTGCTGTCGGTTATATAATAAAAAAAAATATATAAAGTCGTTAACAAGTGGAAATCGCTAGTCTCTGCCTACCCCCACGCCCACGGGAAGAAGGCGTGATAATTGTCCTATTATGTAAACAATCTTATCTTACCATGTCTTTTAGGATTTTATACCAATATAAATTAAAATAGAATTTTTATGAAATTACTTTCGTGATTAATGAATGTTTACTTGAGAATGTTTAGGTATAAACTAATATTTGATTTATTTTCAACAAAATTAAAAAAAAGTACTATGAAGATTGTTTATATAATAGGACAGTAAGAAAAAACGAAGTTTATGTATGTTGTGTTTAATTTCACAAAACGATAAAAGCAGGTAATAAATACATTGTATCTTGATTGTATCACACTCCTGCGAATACCTTCAAGATACAGGTGTCAAATGCCATATACAAACAATAGTACAAATATTTGTTCCCATGAACCCTGATCAAACTAATTCCATAACCGGTGACCGTCGGTCTCCAACGTTAATGAGTAATCGGATCAAGCTGTTTGTGATACACGACGTGTGCCAATTAATTATTGGTGTACATGATTGATTTGCTTCAATGACAGTCATTACCACAGAAATTAGATTAATAAGACACTAGAAATGCCATCTGATTTCTTTAAATAGATAATGCCTGTTGCACAGATACGAAAGAGCAAATGCATACATAAGTAAGTTTATATTCAAATTGCGTGAGCGTGTGTGTGAGCTCCGTGTTTGTGTTCATGTATATATTTTGTTTAAGTTTTACTTTACTCCAGGGTATAGGAATTATCTTTATTTCTCCATAACATGTACTGTTAAAAAATGTCTTTTAATTAGTCTACTAACGCGTCCCATATAATAAATTAAGAGGATGACATTTTAAACCTTAAAGAAGGTTTCCGTGTTTTATGTTATTTGGCTATATTTTCTAATAGATAAGAATATAAAAAACACATCCAGGACTGAGAAAGGTAGGTAATATAATAAAACAGTGTTCTTGTATGGCAGCATAAACATGACACTAAAAAAATTCATAAAGCTATAAATGATGTAATATAAAGAGAATGGAATCCTGTATCACATGTTACGAGACTGAAAAGGAGACATATATCACATGTTATGGGATAGAAAGGGAGAGATAACACAAACAAATTATGTCTATTCGGGCCCCACGAATTGCAATTTCTTTTTCATGTCAAGTTTTTATACTGTACGTCTTTTTGTATGTATACAATAAATCTTAAACCTTAATGCTTGGGATGACAAACAGACAGACGAAATCAAATTTATTAATGTCATATTACCGTATACATATAATGAAAATTGTACTAGTGCGCCCCGGGGCTCCGCTCGTGGAAATTTCGGGATAATAAATACCATAGGTACCTATGTGCTATTTATTACAAGTTGTTTATTCCACCCGTGTGCCAAATTTCATCGAAATCCGACCAGTACCTAGATTTTGCGTGATGAGAAACCATAGACTTAGTAAAAAATAATAGACCCGGCATAACAATCTATATACAACAGTAGTTATGTGGCCGGTTTCCACGTTTTGTTACTATTACTAGTATGGGCAGGCCGCCATCTTTGTGCCAAATCTTTTGGCGGCGCTAGGTTTAGGTATGCACGATTTTTTGTAGGTATGTCATGTCTATTCTTTTTTCATTCATCTGAGTGAGAAACAAATGTCACATCACACACAAACTTTCACATGTATGAGTAGTAAGTATAGAATTCAATTTAATATCTTAACAGAGATGTAAGTAAATGTCTTGTCAAAAACTCATCCACTCGATAATTAACTTTTACAAGCAACGAAAATATCAATATAAAATTTACAACTCTCTCCTATTCTTTATAGTTAGGTACTATCTAGCTAGAATAACTAGAAAATGCTTAAATGAGGTAATAAATATTGTTTATATGGATATGAGCAGTAAAATATATAAGAGCCATTTAGTATGAAGAAACTTGTGAAAACATAATGATTGTGCAATAAAATCCGTTTTTACCAAATAGAATATGAACATGATATTGATTTTTTATTACTTTTGAATCATGATATAATAGCTAATGGATTTCGATTTATTGATGTGCGGAATTCTTCGCATGCGAGCTCTACTCCCACTTGACAGTATTTTACCTATATTAATAAAATTGGACGCTGACTGAATGATGACAATTTTATTACAAACAGGTTTATAAAAACAGAGATTAAAGCATATTACAGTGGGCAAAAGTATTTTACATTTTATAGTGTATAGTACCTATTTTGGGTGGTATACATTTCTATGTGGCCACTGCACATACATATTTGAAATTTACAAAGAAGTTTTTTATATACTCGTAGCGGAAGTGAACACAATAAAGGAATTTTGAAATAGGTGAAAAAAAAAAATTCACGTGGGCGAACCCGAGGGCAAATATAAAAACAATGTTGAAATATGACCCACTAACGCATTTAGTAATCGTTATGTAATATCGAAGGCTTGGAGTATTCCGTGACCAATGAGTTTACTAATGCGTTCAAACATTCAAATTTGTATGACGCCTCGCTGACACACTTTAAGGAAATGGGCGGAAGCAATTGTTTGGAAAATTTGAACTAAATTACCTATTGTCAAGTTTACTCGTACAGTCAAAAATCTAGTAGACGTAGGCGCCAAGTCAGCCAAGCTAAAGTGGAACTGGGCTGGACATGTTTGCCGCATGCCGCCAAATAGATGGGCCAGAACCAGAGGGGCGTAGGCGAAGGGGAAGACCGCGAAAGAGATGGCGGGATGACATCGAAAGTTATCTGCGGGAGTGGAAGCGGGCTTCACTCAACAGAGAATTGTGGAAGGAGAAAGGGGAGGCCTTTGCCCAGCAGTGGGACACATCACCAGGCTAAAAAAAAAAAAAAAAGTTTTTTTTATCATTTTTTCAATGATGGAACCAAATAAAAAGAATCTTATAAATAGCTGGTCGGCCACAGAACAAAAAAATTATGCTGGAAGCTAAAGCCGATCATTTTTTTTTCAAGTTTAGAGTTTTGTTTATGCTTCCGTATAATTCACTCATCATTTCTTTAGCTAATTCATGATTTTATTTTTACTTTCCTTGTAATCGTAATGAAAAGCACAGTGTTTACCTCGGGTAAAAGACTTTTTTAAGTCCCTCGAACTATTGGCGCCCTTTACCTAACGGACGTTTTTCTCAAGTAAAATAAATAAACAATTTTATTATATTTCTGATCGCATTTTCTTTGTAGAGTTTAATTAAAATAATAATTCACAGTCGTAATTAGGTGCAAAGCTGCAAAGCTCACTTTCAGAAGTTGAAAGAGAAAGCATGAGAAAAAATATGTGCATTTTTTCTTTAAAAAATAACAATTCATAGTTTTGTTTCTCTCTGTCTGTAGTGACCTCTTCAAGTGAAGTTATTGTTCTAAGTATGTGTACCTATGTTTCTTGTGTTTACTTACATTTAGTTACAGCGGATGTGTAGTGTAGTAAAGGCAAGACATCACGTCATGCGGTACAAGTACAAGCAATTACAGTACGTACAGTACATTGCGGTACAAGTAATTGGATAACCGTTGTTGTTACATAAGGAAAATGTAGATTACTCGGATATTGTTACACCGAGATAGAAGGAAATAATTTATCAACTAAATAAGCAGAAATAATTACGCCTGGTACAGCCAGTGATCGAAGAGGGAGTAGGAAGTATAGTATATATATATATATATATTTTTTAGTCGCCTATACTGTTCCATTGCTTGACCACGCAAATTAAGTATAGTTATTATAGCTTGATTTTGCTGCACCTTTTAAAACGCTTACTTTAAAGAATCTAGCTTGACAATTTATTCTAATTAATCATAGTATATATTAATGAGAATAAATTGTCAAGCTAGATACTTAAAAGTACGAGAAATAAAGCGTTTTAAAAAGGTGCAGCAAAATCAAGCTATAATAACTACTTGATTTGCGTGGTCGAGCACTAAATTACATGTAAGTAGCCGTTTTTCTTCATGCCATGGATTGGATACCCAGCAGTGTTGTCATGGATACCTTTTCAAAACACTTTTCACCTTCAATAGTAGACAGAAAAGCACATCTGATTTTAATGAAACTCAAAAATTGATACTTTACATTGGAATAGAAAAACACGTTGAGTTCATGATAATAACTACGAGTATTACTATTACCGTGAAAGTTATGTAGTAAGAACAGATGTTTGTTTATTTGGATATATTTTACTCTTTAACACAAAAACTACTGGATGGATTTCGATGAAATTTGGTACACGAGTAGAATGAAACCTGGTTTTACACGGTACTTTTCATCCCGATATTTCCACAGTGGCGGAGCCCGTAGTGCAGCTAGTGTAATATAACTTTATTTTGGTTTCTTCTAATGTTACAAACTAATCCAAAATAACTAATTACTAAATGTTGTCCTTCATGTAAAAGTAATCCTATTAAGTTTGGGGTCAGCAAACCTCCATCCTCCAATTTAGGGGCCCTTTTATCCTCATGGTGACTTTTATATATGTAACTAATTCGGAATAGATAATGTTGTCTGGTAGCAGAGCTCCTTTGTTTGTTTAACAAGCAAAAAAAGAGATTCTACATAATTATATTCAGAATACATGCTACCTTTAACCTTATTATCTTTGAGCATTAGCAAGTAAAATGTTGGTTCATTGATATCGGCTATTTTTTCTACGATAGAAAAATTTCTTTTAACTTTGTTTATAAATCCTGGCTTTATATCATGTCATGTACTTGAACCCTGGTTAAGTAAGTATATCACGATTCGTTATTCGCCATAATTTGTTCAGCGGTTTAGCCACGAAAAGATGACAAACAGAGACGATGAGTCACATACACATCAAAACAACTACTGAATTAAATTTGATGTGGTTAACAGTTGTATTGCTGAATGTGTAACTTAAAAACTGGCGCAGGTTACGCCTCTTAGAACCTGGGATATTAACAGCATAAAAATACGAATGCACGAAGTCGCGGGCAAAAGTTACCTAGTCGTTAATAATACTGAAGTACTGGGATGAAAACCAAACGGTAGGCCCATCAGATTAGTTGTCACATTTGTCAGTGTACAGTCTCAATGTGATGAGTTATTTGTGTATTTGTCGGCCCGTCTCGTAATGAATAGCCAAAACACGTCGGCTGACATTTCCTTTGTGAGAGCCTCGACAGTTTATGTCACTTCGCCTTTGGGTTCACCGGCATTTTGTGTTTGAATTTTGACTACATTTTGATATCATTACTTGAATATGCTGTCTCTACTTATAGCTTATTTTAGCGTTTAATTGTGTTGCCACGCTGGTCTAAGTTGGCTGTCACTCAGATGTATAGCCCTCGGGTTATATACTAGTTGTTCTGTAAGAACAGTAGACCTCGCGAGCCCTTCCACGAAATAACCGATATTTTGCTGTGTCCCTGGCTTAAAAGAGTTTTGAAACCAACCTACCAATGCTGGAAAGAAAGTAAAAAGTCTCCTATTTTACACATAGACCAAACATGTTCTTGTGGTTGGTCAATACAACTAAAAAATTGACTGAAATCTGCCTCTTTTGCTTCGAATAATATAAAAAGTAATATTAATAAATATATACGGACAAATCACACATATTGAGTTAGCCCCAACGTAGGTTCAAGAGGTTACGGGATGCTAATTTAACAATACTATATTTTATACCAAATACGCTAAGTTAATAAGCGAATTTGCAAGTATTAAAAGCTTTGCTGCGCCATCTTTTGATTTTTTGTGAACTATCGTATGAGAATTTAAAATATATGAATTTATAGCGGTTTTATCGAATTTCACTATGTTGTTCAGACAAAAAAGTTGTGTCTTAATAAGAATAACAAAAAACGTCTAATTACATTTTTGAATATTTTTTTAAATAGCTGAGATATGAGGTTTTTTTTATATATTTCCGCCATTTTTTTAAATTTCGAAAAACTGGCTCGACTAAAAAATTCTATAAAATTACCAAACCTGCTCACAAAATTTCATGAGAATCAGTTCAGAAATGCGACCTGTAGGCGATAACATCCGGACAGACAAAAGAATTTTCGGCTAGTGGAAACTGAGACGCTTCGCTCGCTGCGCTCGCTCGGTCAATAAACTGGTAATATTATAAAGTTCTATTCTATTCTAATGTTTTATTGTTTTATCTTGCCTGTTTTTTATGATCCCTGAAAATCTTATTTTATCAATCAAGAGGAAAGATATCATATGAGACGAACTTAAGGAATTAAAATCGATAGAAATAGCAAAGCATGCCTAGAGGAAAACCAAATGAGATGATTGAAAAGATCGATGGATTATTTGATATAATATAGAAATCATCAGTGATGAATCAAATGGGAGACAAAGAAAATGCCGAGTTGTTCAAAATACTGATAGAGACCGTAGACCCAAGGATTACATTTTTTTGCCTTTTGAAGTACGGAATCGTAAAAATGACAAGACAACAAAACTTCCTATAAGTATACTTAGTAGGCATTTTCTAAAAACATTGTTGCGTTACGAAATTCGCCGTTGTCACTTGCGTTCGTAACTGTCGATTGACAAAACTTATAATACGCACTGAATCTTTAATAACCACTCTCTTTTGAAAGTTGTGTGATGCTGATGTGGTTTTGTAACTTTGGATTGTAGGTTAAATATATGTAGGTATCCGGTGAACGGAAACGTTGTCGTGGGGAACGAACTCGGGTTGATTGACAACTAGTGTGTTCGGAAGAAAGCAATGGTTGATATGGTTAATTTTTGTCTTGTCTTGCAGTCTCAGCCTAGATAACAAAAAATAGTAGCTTATGACACACTACGACGTAAATTTTTGCATATTGGGTTTGATAAATTAGTGGGAGTTTTCAAAACTCTACTCGGTAAACAAAAAATAGTTGCTCTATTTTCTTCTTTTAAGATTGTGACAACATGGATCGTCATTAAAAACCATAACAGACAATTCTAACATTTGCTGAGAGCATATTTAGAATTGGCTTTGCTTTACCCTGTACATTTTACATTTAAGTGCTACATACAACTTAAAATATGAAAGAAAAGATTGGATATTAAACAGAGCGTCAATTTATAGCACTACTGGTTTTGAAAGTTTGAACGAGATCACTTACCCACTCGTTTTGCAGTAATCTGCCGCGTAGAGTAATTAAAAGGCACATAAATTATCTCGTCCAAATCTCCTGCCAGCTCCGAAGGCATTGCATCCGCGCCGCGAATTTTGTCCAAACACAATACTTCGTCTTTAGTACACCGGTCACTGTTCACTGTTCTCAACTCATCACTCACTTCAGTTTCAACTTCATCGTCATCTTTATGTAACACTTTCAAATCCTGGTTTTCATACACTAATTCACCAACACCCTCCAATTTGCTTTGACAGGAGCTTTCAGCGACTACCCTTATTTTGTACTCTCTAGGCGCTCTTTTTGCTTCCAAAATAAAGTCAGCCCGCTCACCTCGGCCCAACGTAATTGAATTGACATTAACTGGCTCTATCCTATGGCCGTCCAACGCAACAACTTTCAGAACATGTTGCTCTACTGTAAACTTCACGGGGCAGCTCCTGAATCCTCCGCCGTATGCCAATCTAAAACGATATCTTTTACCATATTCGACAGCAAATTTCGATATAGGAGCGTCTGGGGATTCGTGAGTATTTCCTTTTCCGTTTATTAGTAAAGATTCTGCTTCTGGAACTTTTGACATCATTCCCGCCAAAGGTCCCATGGAATGTCCCCATTCGGATATAAAAATGGTGTGTTCTGAGGCGTCAATATCGTATAAATTGCTAAGAGGATCTAAGCGTGGGGATTGTCTCACTACCAGGGAGCCTGCGAGGCCGTCAGCAGCATCAGCGGCGGAATGAGCGTGGTACATGTGTGTTCCGACTGCTGACGCACGAAATTTGTATTGGAAGGTGGTGTAGGCTGGCTGCGGGCACTGTGTGAGCATTGGGGCTCCATCCATGAAAGGGGTTTCTCTCTGCGGCTGTCCTCGCCAGTGGATGGAGAGCGCGTGCGCAGGCGCCCGATGCACGACGTCCACCACCAGGATGTCGTTGTGGCAGACGTGCAGCACGGGAGCGGGCAACACTCTGTTGGCTGACAGCACGCCTCTCTCTCGCCCGTCAGCTGATATGCACAACTTCGGACATTCTCCTCCATCTTTTTCCGTACAACTTCCGCAAGACCTAAAAATAAATAAATATATCACTCTGGAGCATTAACAATGAGGAAATAAAACGGAGATAAACTTGAGGCATCAAAACTTACTTGCTTAGCGTTTTGTAGACCTCAATGACTAGCTTTACTCGACATATCATAGGCCAGTCGAGCTCGTTACATTCTCGGTCGCAGTTTTCAAAGTATTCCTCTGTAAACAAATGTGAAGTTAGAATTTTTATAAAGTTTTATCGAAAGACAAAATTAAATTAGTCTAAACAGACAGTAACTAGACTAATATTATAATTAAGTATTTACTTTCGATCACTATGGCCGTATGCCTGCCTGGTCGTCCAGACATTTGAGTCAAAAATAAGTATTGATATTTATAAATAGATGTATTTACTAAACTAACTACATGTCCAATAGGCAAATTCCCATTAAGTACCAAGTATATAAACAGGTTATTAAATAGGCTACTCACAACATATGTATATTTATATAAATCTTCAAGAAATCGACAAAATAGTTTGCCTAACTTAATCGCAACTTAGTTCTAAAATGTACATTACCTGGCATCGGCGTATGGTAAACAACCAGCACCACAATCGTGCATATCACACACAACACGAATATCCTTTGCAAGGACATAAGCATGTAATTAGGTTTTTTATAATCTACACTGGTCGTTTCAACTAAATTCTTTTCGGTCTCCATGGCGACTCTTTATATTTTACACCACGTAAAGTTTTTTTTAAGTTGTGTTATTTATTTATATCACATGTTTACGAGAACGTACGGAAGTGAATGTAACGTGTCGGTCAGACAGCGCGACCACGCAAGTCGACCAACCAGTGGTGACTGGTGTCTGGTGGGTGGTTGCTTAACTGCAAGCATGCATTTTGGACCTGACGTTGCAATGCAGGTCGTGGTGCAGAAGGGACACCAAGGCCAAATTGTGAATAACAATGTTAGGGAAAATTCCCTACTGTAAGGTACTTGCAGTCTTAATCTGAGGAAAAGTATGATAAATGCTTTAATTTTACTGATATCATAAGCTACATCAAGGAAGATTTTTTATCGGAAATAAGTCGCAATAAACCATTGTTAATGGCATCACGAAGGGGCATTATAGGACCTAATAAGCAAACATCTATCTATATAAGTCGATAAATAAGTAGTAGTTATAGCAAAGTATATAAGTAGTATTATATAAATAGCATTGGTTAAGTATCTAAGGCAGGTTTATGTCATACCAGCTGGGCCCTTGGGGAGTTTCGGAATAAAAAGTACCCTATCCCGTAAAAAGTATGTGCTATTTCTGGTATTTTTATACCAGTGTAGGTACAATTTTCATATCCGTCCAGTAGAATTTACGTGATTGAGTAACAAACATAACTTTTGTGTTTATAATACTAGCCGCGTCCCGGGGTTTCGCTCCCGTGGGAATTTTAGGATAAAAGTACTCTATGTGCTATTCTCGGTATTTTTCTACCCGTATAACAAATTTCATCGAAATAAGTCCAGTAGATTATGCGTGATTGAGTAACAAACATCCTCACAAGTCCACGAAATCATAAATTCTATGCTCACGTTATTTTATATCACAGGGCTGTTTCGGAAGTAAATTGGCTCCAACGCTCTCTCCGTGCCTCTGCGCAGTTATGCAACTTAATATTGTGTAACAGACGTATTAAACTATGCCGAGTAGGTATCTACTGCCTTATTATATTACGTGACTGAGGCGAGCTCAATTAGACACCTAGTAGACCACCATTCTTCATTCATTAGTATTAGTTAGACCACCTGGGTGAAGGCGATACCTATACCTCAATGGATCAAAATGCCTGGCTGGACCACAGTAGATCAGGACAAGAAAACTTAGAAACTAGGTAATATAAAAACTCGTAAACTAATACTCCAAAAAAATAGAAATAAAACATAGAAGTCTAACAAAGATCTTGTCACTTTATTTTAATTTCTTTGGCTCTTGAGACACAGTTGAGACACGATATCGACGTTTGTAATTAGTGGAATCGGCCCCAGTTGGTAGGTAATATTGTATTTATTTAAAAAAAAATATTTTAGATGAACTAACAGTTAGTCACCGTATATATTACCCCCGAGCTATAAGATCTGTGCGCGTAACAATATTAAGGTTCCAGTAAGAAAGGGCTTTTTTCGTTATCACACCGATAAATGAGTTGCTATATTATGTAGTACAGGTCCCCGAAGGACCACGCCACTACAACACTTATACCATTGGACCAGAACGACATATAAGTAATCCATACCTTGATACTATACTTCCATATGACAGTTGGACCATGGATAGTTTTACTTACCCGTGATACAACTTGTTGGACATAGCGGTTGGACCACGGGTCGGGGGGTCTCTATTGTTTCCCCTAATTTTTTGTACTCCTAATGTAGTTTGGTGCACAAACTTTTAGTACAACATTGTTTCGTACATTATTATGAATTCTAATTTAGTTTAGCCTATTTTTGATTCGCCTAAGTTTTTATCGCCGTATATTTACTTTTCAAATAAGTAATTAGGCCTAATAATTGATTATTTCTAATATTCACAAATACTAATTAATATTTCGTACAAAGCAATTAAGCACAAAATTGTAACACCTAATTATTTCTGTTATAATAATTTCTGATAATTATTACAAAGTATTTAAATCTAATAGGGGGGGGGGGGGGACTAAAATTAAACATTGATGGATTTGTGTTTGATAAATGTCGAGAAGTAAAAGAAAGTTACATTAGGCATGTGAACTAAAGCGTGCAGCATGCAAGCAAGCATACAGCATGCAAGAAAGCCTGCAGCATGCAAGCAAGCATGCCGCATGCAAGCAAGCATGCAGCATGCAGCATGCAAGCAAGCATGCAGCATGCAAGCAGGCATGCAGCATGCAAGCAGGCATGCAGCAAGCAAGCAAGCATGCAGCATGCAAGTATTTCTGGGTGGCTCCACCAGAAGACTCGCTCCGTCGGCCCTTCGATTCATTCGTGCACTCGACCTCGCTACGCTCGAGAGGTCGCCGGCTCGCTTCGCTCGCCACCTCCCCCCCTCGCTGCGGTTCGGCCTCGTGCCCTCATTTCTCTCAGGACCTCCTTCGCGAGCTTCTGGTTCCGCGCGAAGGAATAACACTCTAGTATAGGGCAAACTTGAGCCACGTGGAGTCGGGGTGCTCTAAGTCGGATCTGTGACTTATCAAGATTTTTAGGAATTATTATTAGTAGTGCATTACTAACATCATTCTGAAAATGATTGACGACAGACTGGACTGTTCTTATCTCCGGCACTGTTGTGATAGACATGTCACAGTACCCATGCCGATAAGAAATAGCTAATACTTAGTAATAATTAAATTTACTAATATTCAATTAGTTATAATTATAAGAAGTGATTATTACAGTAAGTAATAATTGTCTCAAACAAATTTATACGAGGATATCGTTACGTGTAAAAAATTAAAAGCCAAACGATTTTAGAACATCTAATAATAGAAACTCAAGAATTGCATCTAATAATTATTAGGCTAAATTATTATTGTGCAAAAACATCAATTAGGCGAGACAATAGGTAATTGTGCATAACATGTTTAGGCCAATAAGGTTCGGCGAAGTGAAATTAGAGACAAAAATTTTAAGCGAAACAAAGGGCACCCCGGGTCGGGAGCGCCATAACTGTCCATAGCACAGAAATATGTATAACTAGCTTTTGCCCGCTGCTTCGCCCGCGTGAATTTCCCACAGGAACGTTGCTTTTACCCGGGATGAAAGGTACCCTATTTTCTTCTCAGTACTTATAATACCTATGTGTATGTAAAATTTCAGGAAGATTGGTACAGTAGATAAAGCGTGAAAAGGTAACAAACAAATTCACTTTCGCATTTATAATATTAGTTAGGATAGTTGGGATTAAGATATGATATATCCGTGAATACATAATAGGTACCACACCACCACACCAGCCCAACAACACGCCGCGTCGTCGTCGTCGTCGTCATGTTTTAGTCCGAATCGTTGATTCGAACCGAATTGATTAGATTTCTTTACCTAAATTTTAAAAAAACATGTCTTGTCATCATGTGTCAGTGTCATTAATAATCATGTGTCCAATAATGTAATGACACTGACAGCTTAACCTACACAACAACCAGACACCACAAGACTAACCTCAAAATACAGAGTACCTTTTATTACCTACCTCAAACTATCTGAATATAAAACGAAACATGTTGTAGTTAGTAGTTAAATTTAAAAAACCGCTAATTAGTGTCAAACGGCTCACTCCACATCTTGCTCGTTAGTCATTAGATAACCTCTGTCAGCCTAGGAATTTTACTTTCTATAAACATCATTCTCTAAATTCTTCCAATTCCCAGTTTTCACCTTTCTCTGCAATAAAGTGTCCCGTTTATATATATATATATATATATAAGTTTCTATCCAAATAAAATCTTCATCATGGAGATAACTAGAAATAACTTCTTAGATCAGCTGGATAACATCACCAGAAATATAAAACGGTCGTGTTTCATTGGGTTTGATGCTGAATTCACTGCCTTATTGACTGGAGAAAAATATAAATACAGGTAAATTAGAAGTTAGATTAATAAATACACATATGACAACTTAGCAGTGATAGAGGAATGGTGTTTACTAATGTGTGATAAATCAACATGAGCACAGTTTATTTTCCTTCACTGGAAGCAAGTTGTGGATTGATCTGCATACTCGCCAGCCATGTGCATATTCACCAGCTATGTTATCCACAGAACTATGCATTCTACACTTCAAAATGCATGAATTAAGTGATATTTTTGTAGCATTTGTTCTTGTATTTTTTTCCAGATTATTTGATACAAATGAAGACAGGTATAATCTATTAAAGGATAAAGCGAGTGAAATGATGATGACACAGATTGGGCTTACTGTATACCAATATGAAAGAGACCTGGATACATATGTGGCCAACGGCTATACATTCCACCTGTGTCCCCAAGTATTTGGGGAAATTGATCAATCATTCATATTCCAAGCATCTACTTTAAATTTCCTATGTAAGCACAATTTCAACTTTAACAAGGTAAGCAATTCTTTTCATCAATTTATCTTTATCCATAAAATTCTTCATTACTGACTGACAACACGCAGCCAAAACTTTGCATTGGAAGCTTAAATTTGGCATGTAAGTTCCTCAGGGAGTGCAGCGGAGCACTAAAAGAAGATTTTAAGCAATTAAGTAGCTACTGCACTGCAGTAGTACTGACTGACACTGCAAGTGTTAAACAAATCTCCCACCTTCTCAGATATAATCATCATTGTCATCAGTATTATGATATGGCATATGTTATTTGTGTGGCTCACATCTGAATATTCTCATATTTCAGTTCCTGTATGAAGGAATTCCATACCTGAGTAAAGTAGAGGAGGATAGTGTCCAACAACAAATAAAGGATAAGACATTATTTCCTAATCTCATTAGAGACTTGTCCATGGATGAAGAGAGAATTATACAAAAATATTGTTCTGACGTTTCCAAGTAAGTTCCATTTGTATTTTAAAGTTTGAGACAACCTATGAATAGCTTTATTATTGGATTATAGATATCAATTTATTTTTGCACTAAAACTTGCCTTTGTGCATCAGTATTCAGTTATGTAATTAGAGATTGATAATGGTTATATCATGCTATGAATACAGATAAAAATTAAGCACATTTGTTGTTTAGAAAGTAGTTTATGTAAATATATTCTAAAATGATCATATTGATAATGATGTTAAACAATATTTAGAAATCTTATAGAATTATGTAATAACAATTATGTAATCTTACTATTAAATAAATTAATAAAACTTTGAATTTATATTGAAAAGTAATTTTAATCAGAAATTTATGAATTGTAATGTAATTTCCAGATGGCTGATCAAAAATGAGGAAGATACAATGTACTTGGATGTGGAGAGTCCTGTGCTGCGATATCTCATACACAATGAAATCAGGTTACGCTTCCCTGAAGTGCTCACCACCGATAGCTTAGGTAATAGCAATAAGGTAAATTAAGTAAACTGGAACCTACTTTTTTTTTCATGCTGCCAAGCAAATAGAACTGGTATTGAAAGTGTCAGTTGAACTGTCACGAAGACTTGTTATTTCTAGATAGATTAAATAGATTTGTATTCTAACTTCTTGACTCCATTTTCTCCGTATTTGAATACCAACTTGACAGTATTTTATATTAAAACTTAAAAGTTTCTTGCTGTGTTGTAAATAAATGATTTGATTTGATCAAAATTAAACCTTACACTTATTTCATTGCCGAAAATCTTATTTTTATGAACCTTAATATTTTTTTTAATGTTAGTAAAATATTGATATTTCATAAATAATAAAATATACACTATGCTTATAATCTGAAGATGATAAATATATATTTACTTGCTTTTATTATGATGATTTTAAATATTTCAGGTCCTTATATATAGAAATAATAACATCGAAGGTGCCAACAGTGCACCCATGGGGATATTAGAAGATAATTTGTTGAGGTATATACTGGGATTTTCACAAGTTATATCATTACTGAAAACGGAAAGAAAGCCTCTCATCGGTCACAACATGTTCTTGGACACAGTGCTCCTACACAATCAGTTTATTGGACCATTACCTCAGAAATACTCTATTTTTAAGAAGAATATACATGATGTTTTCCCAATAATATTTGATACAAAATATATTTCTCATGAAATGAAAAAGAAACTGTCTTATGATGAGATGTGGAAATCTAACGCACTGCAAGAGTAAGTATTTTTATTAATATCTTCTATATTCACTCAAGGTGATTTTTTAGGTAAACTATTATATTTTCAAACTTTTTAAAAATCGTGGTGGTCAAGTGGTAAAGCTGGTCAAAAGATCGAATTCTAATCGAATATTACATTTTATCCCGAAATTCTCTCGGGATCGTAGCTCCTGGGTGCAACTAGTTTTTACATATTTTAAACAGATATTTAATTGTTTCAGTTTATACGAATTCTTCTCGGAAGGCAAATGCAAGAAGTTGGAGCACGGCGTGAACCTGGTGCGCCTGAGCACTCCGTTCGACGTCCGGCAGAGCTACCACGAGGCCGGGTGGGACTCCTACTGCTCGAGTAATATATTCTCGATATTGTTTACATCATAGACTTATTATTATACTCGCAGTATATAATATGTCTATGGTTCATTCATCGAACACCTTTTTCTCGCACCTTTCACGATTGTCCAATCGTTTACTCGACATACTCATTGCTTCGTTTTTTTTTAAGAGGCGTTAGGCCGAGCCCCTCCTGCACCACGAAACTATTCTAATGACGAGATACTCATCGCTTCGGATTTGTTCCAAGATGGCGTACAATTTTTTTTTTTACACGACTGACCAAAAAAGGAGTCTTATGTTTTCAGGGTTCATGTATGTATGTAAGTATGTATGTATGTAAGTTTCTTTATTCCACCATAAGTCCTGAACGGCCTAACCGATTTTGATGTGAGAGGTATTTTTAGATTCCTTGCATTCCTCCGAGTGACATAGGCTATATGACGTCACCATGAAAACAAAATGGCGGATTATATATGCGATAAATAGCAGACCAAAAAAATAAAATTTAATCAATCTTATCGAGTGGGGTATCAAATTGAAGGGCTTTAGAAGGCGATTTCAAAAATGTATATAACTTATATGTTTGTATGTACTTTTTGAGTAAAAACTCGTCAGTCGTGTTTTTTATTTTTAATAATTAGCTTGTTATTCAATTTTGCGACGTGGTTAGTGGTTATCGTTTTCGGGGTTTCCGGGTATGCAGATCACGGAAATGACATTTATTTTTGAAACCAAGATGTCGACATCTTTTTTTTTAATTTTGCAACATGGGTAAACCCAAACCGCTAACTATTCATCACGAAAATGACATAATTTTTTTGATTCAAGATTACAATTATTTTTCAAATGTATAATACGTTTATTTGTATCAGCTAAGACACATAACACAACAAACATAATAGTACGGGAAGAATAGACATTAACCTCAAAATATATAACATAGTTTTGATTTTTGGCACAAGTGATCATTAGAGTCCTTGAAGCATCTCCTCAAAAGTCCCCGGCCCTAGGGTACTGGTTGTCCCCCTCTCCCCCTCAAATGTGTCCCTGATCGTCGTTTTTCTTTATTTTCTAAAAAACTATCAGCGATAGGAAAAAACTGTCAATGACAAAAATGAACATCATCAAATTATCTATAAAATGGTTTTTAGTTCATTCCGATAGGACTAATAGTTTTGGATTTATGTCTATATATCCTGCACGAAAAAAAAGTTTTATGCAAAATCTTGGTATTTGTACTGATTTTATACAAAATCCACTGAAGTTATGATAAAGTGGTATAGAGGAGAATTAATGTTAATAAATGTATCTATAAAACAAGACCCATATCATAGTTGCACGTGCCTTAGTTCCTGAATAATAGCTCACGACGTCTGGCATCACATGTTACCTTTTAGCCTCTGTAGTGGGCCAGTTACGTAAAAAATAACCGCAAATCGATTTACTATATTCAAATTTAGTACACGGGTACGTTAGGTAAAAACAAAGATTTTAAGTGGTAGTTCCTGAAAATCCCCCCCTTAGGTGGGAAGTAATGACGTCATCAATTTTTTTAACACTTTGTATGGGATTTGTTTTTATTTTTCTTTAAAATCATGTCGTGTGTGGTATCAAATGAAAGGGCTTGACGACCCGGTTCTGAAAATATACTACACCATTACCTTTAGGCCACCTGTTTGCTATAATTTCAAGAAAACCAAAAAATATTCTCAAAACTCGTACCAAATATGGGCTCGTACCAAATATATTTCGAGATATTTGGCGTTTCTTTAACAAAAATTTACTAAGCAGACTCCTAATAAGAGGAGCGAGTACGAGTTTTGAGAATATTTCCTGGTTTTCTTGAAATTTTAGAAAACAGGTGGCCTAAAGGTAATGGTGTAGTATATTTTCAGAACCGGCTCGTCAAGCCCTTTCATTTGATACCACACACGATATGTTTTTGAAGAAAAAAAAATCAAATCCCATACAAAGAATTAAAAAAATTGATGACGTCATTACTTCCCACCCAAGGGATTTACAGGAACTACCACTTAAAATCTTTGTTTTCACCTAACGTACCCGTGTACCAAATTTTAATATAGTAAATCGATTTGCGGTTATTTTTACGTAGCTGGCCCACTACAGAGGCTAAAGGGTAACATGCGATGCCAGACGTCGTAAGCTATTATTCAGGAACTAAGGCACGTGCAACTATGATACGAGTATGGGTCTTGTTTTATAGATAAATTTATTAACATTAATTCTCCTCTATACCACTTTATCATAACTTCAGTGGATTTTGTATAAAATTAGTACAAATACCAAGATTTTGCAAAAAACATTTTTTTCGTGCAGGATATATAGACATAAATCCAAAACTATCAGTCCTATCGGAATGAACTAAAAACCGTTTTATAGATAATTTGATGATGTTTATTTTTGTCATTGACAGTTTTTTTCCTATCTCTGATAGTTTTTTAGAAAATAAAGAAAAACGACGATCAGGGACACATTTGAGGGGCAGAGGGGAGGCAACCAGTACCCTAGGGCCGGGGACTTTGGAGGAGATGCTTCTAGGGCTCTAATGAACACTTGTTCCAAAAATCAAAACTATGTTATATATTTTCAAGTTTGGCTCAAATTTTGCTTAAATTGCCCCACGAAGTATGTATGGAGAGGAGGTGCGCATAGGCATTTTACATATGAAAGACAGTGTCCGTATTGGGAGGGGAGCGGGGGACGTATACTTACCGTAGACAGAAATTAAAAAATGAACTCTTAATGGATAGACATACGACTTATTTTATCTAATTTTACAAACTGTATAGCCACCTATTGGCCAGTAGCAGAATTATTTTCGCAAACTGTTTTATTAATTCTCTTGAGTTCTGCTATTACTCACTAGATGGCTGTACTGACAGGCGCGTATCCACCGCTGTGGGAATAATTACGTAAAAATACTTACGAGTGAAAATATACTTTTATCACGTGATTCCTTGTTGTGTGTGTTACTTTTACACCGCACAATACAGCACTTCATTGTTAATGAGCACAATCTAAAATTTCGCGTAACTTCGACACATCTGCGGCACGTGTTGACACTGTGAAGTGAACTCCGCGAATGCGACAATAGTGACGTCTGGTGGCAAATAGTTAGAAGCCTCAAGTTGGTCGACTGGGGACAGGTCTACTGGCTTATGAACAGCTCTTCTTCATATGTACTCTGTGAATTGCCCGTACTATAACATAAATTTAACATGCAAAAAGTGCCTAAGGATAGTTAAAAAACAATTTGACGTTACTATTTGCCGTGCTACACTACAGTGATACAAATTAGTAATAACTCAGTAGTTGAATTGCCCATACAGGAGAAAACACTGATTTTCAATCATCACAATATATGGTGTTGCCAGGTTACTGCTTCATCCGACTGGGACACTGGGCGGCGTGCGAGAACAGCGGCAAGTACCGGCCGGTAGGCCCGCGCGAGAAGCTGGCCGGCCTCGCCCAGCACTGCAACAAGATCAACGTTATCCGTGGCGCTGTCACATACATGGTGAGGAATATGGTGTCGATAGGTTACTGCTTCTTCCGACTGGGACACTGGGCAGCGGGAACAGCGGCAAGTACCGGCCGGTGGGCCCGCGCGAGAAGCTGGCCGGCCTCGCCCAGCACTGCAACAAGATCAACGTTATCCGTGGCGCTGTCACATACATGGTGAGGAATATGGTGTCGATAGGTTACTGCTTCTTCCGACTGGGACACTGGGCAGCGGGAACAGCGGCAAGTACCGGCCGGTGGGCCCGCGCGAGAAGCTGGCCGGCCTCGCCCAGCACTGCAACATGAAAGATCTATATAGGTAATTTTAGTGTTTTATGGTATGTTATGTTATGTTAAGAGTCTTTCAGAAATTTGTTAAAAAACTGGAACCGGACTAGCTAAATGGAAATAAAATAAAATTGTCTGGACTCGGTAGGTACTCAGAATTTATTGATTATTTAGATATCATTACAATATTGCACAGTTATACTCTTAAACATGACCCCTCTAGGAGGACACGGATGGTACAATATTTAAAATATGTAAACTCTTAGATAACCTTATTTATTATGAGCAAAACTCTTGTGTGTAAGGATGACCGAGTCAGAGAGAACATAATAATTTCCAAATATAAAGGGTCGTGAGAGTATATTCGGTTCGCGTGGTTTATTAAAGCTCCTCAAAATGATTAACTACCAATTTTGTGTAGTAACAAATACAAGGGAAAGCAAAGGTTGATTCCCCAGCTTCGACGTAGCAAGATAAGATGAATTTTTGGTACCTCTTTTTGGATCTAACCAAAGATTCCGTAGATTAAACGTTTCCTGTTGCCGCAACCACGGTCTCCTGGTGCTCCTGCAGGTATATCTTGAACTCTCCACGCCGACAGGTTCTCCAACCGTTGTGATTGACCAAACTAATCACCCCTATACTATTTGGGGCAAATAGAAATTCTAAATCCGTTTAATTCTAAATCAGTTTAATTTAGTTTAATTTTAAATCTTAACTTTTGAATCTGAACTTTTAAATTCTTTCTTGTAAAATTCCCATCTGGAAAGAAAAGAGATGGATTTTATTCATTTATAAGATTGCAACCATGTGGCCAACACATGTCTTCAACTAGATAAAAAAACAACTTACGAGTATCTCGTGTTGATCAAAACAATCTACGACACACTCCCCATCCATGAACCCAGCCTACCAGTGATGATCGGTTCCTGGAATAAGATATTTTATAAATTTCTGAACAAAGGCACGCACAAAGTCGGCCATGTGCGCGATGCATATATCATTTCAAAAATACTTACTAAATCTGCGTAACATAAGCAATCCATCCAACCGTTCACATAAATACTCAGGTTGCATTATTCCATCAACATATTCCATCTGCAATTTGGCTGGCTGAAACGAATTGTACAGAATCAGCACAAGAAAAAAACAGACAATGGATTCCTTCACGGGATGTTCAAACATCAGAAATAAAACCACACTAGCGTTTTATCCAAGCCTTACCTGTTAGTGCATTGTATATACCATTTTTATGAAGGTTTATCCTTCATCTTTTCCCTGGCGACGAAACGAGACCATATAATGTGCCTGTCGGCTGAGGTCACCGACCATTTTCCATCAAATTGCCATCGCGTCCCTTTTATTTTTTTTAAACGTCAAATCTATGACATTTAACACCTAGTAGTTCTGCCAAACAATAAAATTTATAATTCGATGAGTTTTATTTAAAACCTTTTATTGAAATAAAGGATAACACATGACTAGGAATAGAATATTTACTTATTCCGGTTATTAAATAATAAAATCAAGAGAAATCTCAAAATATATTCTATATCATCAAAGGACAGCGACCTCTATGATGCTAGATGTCAAAACATCTTCAATATTAATTTCCAACCTGCACAACAGATGGCACTAGTGGTTTCAAAAGATGACCTAATTCACAAAATAGTACTTTCTGTTTCTTCTCAAAAGAACAAATAAAACGCAACGTTACAATATCCCTCCCCAGAAAAAGTTTCGACACAGGAGAAACCCGCTGCCCTCAGCGTACTTAGCTGGAAACAAAAAAAATAATGAAAATAAAACAGAAAATAACCACCAGTTTTAAAACGTTAAATATTAAAATTTCACTATGTTAAATTTTAAAATCCTATCCATCACAAAACAAACTCTGAGTACTTACCTACTTACATTTCCTTTCCTACTGTGATACAGACCAAAATGAAAACCAACTGCCAGGACCGTTGTTATTCCATCTTTAATTTTCACCTGCTGTCCGAGCATATGTTCCCCTTTCTTTCAATCCATCTTTCTATCATACATCCCTATCATAAACAGTAGCAGTTGCAGATTTTACTGCCTGTCACGTTCTAGCACACTTATTCCCAGGAGTCCAAACTGTCATTCCCAGTTGTACTCAATCCCCAGTAAGTAGCTATTTACTCTGAAATTCTACTCATGTAAGAAAGAAAAGTATATAGTCTAGGATATAGTGAATATTTTCCAAACCACATGATATCAACCCTAGCTATAAACCAGTTACTAGCCGCCATGGATCATCACAACAAACAAAAAAATATTCTCAAGGTAAGTGGTCTAATGTGCCACATGATTTCTACCAAGAGATAACAATGAAATGAATAAAAAGATGCAACATGTGCTATCATTTTAAACGAAACAAAATTACTAACGTGACAGTAATTATTACTATATCACTAAAGTTATGTCTAAGGACAAGAAAAAAATTGACAGCATTTAGCTATATCACAAAACTTAAGTAACAGCTCTTAGCTATATTACTCAATATAGTCTACAGACTAAAGAAAATTAAAAGAAAAGAACAAAAACCTTAGTGACAGCTGGAAGCTATATCACCAAGCAAGTACAAAAGAAAATTGTGTGTTCCTATCCTAACCGTTAGTAAAACTATGTATGTACCTACTATCCATAGTACAAAAATATTTCCTAACGAGCATGCAACCAAGTTAAAACACGACCTCTATTAACTAGCTAAAAACACAATCTAGTAAACTAGAGTTAGTTAAGAATAAAACCTAGCAGTCTAAGCTAATTTAAATTAAAACTTAGCAAACTAAAGCTAGTTCAAAATAAAATCTAGCATACTAATGCTAGTTGAAAATAACCTTGGCATCGTTGTTTGGTATATACCAAAGCAACACGTAAAAACGTCCTACGGCTAGAGAACCAGAGTCCACTGCTTAACAGTGAGGAGAAAAAAAATAAGGAAGAAACGGGTATAAGCGATGTGAGAAACAGGTAGTCATACCTTGATATCCTTGATATGCCAAGTACCGAGATATTTTCCGTCATATCCTTCTAATTCGTAGACCAATGGTGACAATACTTTCTTTACGATACATTTCTCGTACTTAGGTGCTAGTTTGGTAGCTTTAAATTTATCAGCGTCACTTTGTATGTACGTCTTCCGCCAAACTTCCTGTCCCTCAGACCCCACGTTGGGCGCCACTGAAAGATCTATATAGGTAATTTTAGTGTTTTATGGTATGTTATGTTATGTTAAGAGTCTTTCAGAAATTTGTTAAAAAACTGGAACCGGACTAGCTAAATGGAAATAAAATAAAATTGTCTGGACTCGGTAGGTACTCAGAATTTATTGATTATTTAGATATCATTACAATATTGCACAGTTATACTCTTAAACATGACCCCTCTAGGAGGACACGGATGGTACAATATTTAAAATATGTAAACTCTTAGATAACCTTATTTATTATGAGCAAAACTCTTGTGTGTAAGGATGACCGAGTCAGAGAGAACATAATAATTTCCAAATATAAAGGGTCGTGAGAGTATATTCGGTTCGCGTGGTTTATTAAAGCTCCTCAAAATGATTAACTACCAATTTTGTGTAGTAACAAATACAAGGGAAAGCAAAGGTTGATTCCCCAGCTTCGACGTAGCAAGATAAGATGAATTTTTGGTACCTCTTTTTGGATCTAACCAAAGATTCCGTAGATTAAACGTTTCCTGTTGCCGCAACCACGGTCTCCTGGTGCTCCTGCAGGTATATCTTGAACTCTCCACGCCGACAGGTTCTCCAACCGTTGTGATTGACCAAACTAATCACCCCTATACTATTTGGGGCAAATAGAAATTCTAAATCCGTTTAATTCTAAATCAGTTTAATTTAGTTTAATTTTAAATCTTAACTTTTGAATCTGAACTTTTAAATTCTTTCTTGTAAAATTCCCATCTGGAAAGAAAAGAGATGGATTTTATTCATTTATAAGATTGCAACCATGTGGCCAACACATGTCTTCAACTAGATAAAAAAACAACTTACGAGTATCTCGTGTTGATCAAAACAATCTACGACACACTCCCCCATCCATGAACCCAGCCTACCAGTGATGATCGGTTCCTGGAATAAGATATTTTATAAATTTCTGAACAAAGGCACGCACAAAGTCGGCCATGTGCGCGATGCATATATCATTTCAAAAATACTTACTAAATCTGCGTAACATAAGCAATCCATCCAACCGTTCACATAAATACTCAGGTTGCATTATTCCATCAACATATTCCATCTGCAATTTGGCTGGCTGAAACGAATTGTACAGAATCAGCACAAGAAAAAAACAGACAATGGATTCCTTCACGGGATGTTCAAACATCAGAAATAAAACCACACTAGCGTTTTATCCAAGCCTTACCTGTTAGTGCATTGTATATACCATTTTTATGAAGGTTTATCCTTCATCTTTTCCCTGGCGACGAAACGAGACCATATAATGTGCCTGTCGGCTGAGGTCACCGACCATTTTCCATCAAATTGCCATCGCGTCCCTTTTATTTTTTTTAAACGTCAAATCTATGACATTTAACTAGAGATGGGCGGTCAGTAAATACTAAATAGTATTTACTGAGTGAGTATGATAAATATGAGTATTTATCCGTTTTTACTCATTCTTACTGAGTATTTATCCAAAAGCATGAGTATAAACTTTTGTATGCAATGGAGCCCTAATTTAATACTTTATTTAATTTAACCTTTCATTTTTAGTACTGAGAATGGGATCTGTTGATTATCGGGAAAGAAATAGTACTGAAAATTGCACATCAGAACAATTAATGTTCTTTTCAAGTAAAAATAAAACCTGAATAAAAAAAATATTAGTACTGGCCGCGATACATTTATTGTTCTCGTCGGGTCAGATAAAATTCTTAGCACTAGCCGCGGCATATTTATTGTTCTCGTCGGGTTAGAATAAAATAGTTAGGGTCCTTAACGTGAAATATGGTCCCATCAGGAAGAAAGCATGAAACCCGGAAGAATGCATGAAATTTGGCATGAATGTAGCTTTCATATATGTGCTTGATATGGAAACACGTCGAGAAATGAATGTTCCCCCATCCCTTTCCCCCTTTTTATGTCCCAAATCATGGTTTTTCTCATTTTTTATAAAAACGGTAAAAGCTACGCAAAAACTGGCAAAGACTTTGTTCTTCAGTAAATTCTCTATAATAATACCTTTGAATGTACGTTGATAGGACTTATAGTTTACAAAATATGCCCATGCTACAAGAATGTTTTGTTTTTAAAGCGATTTTTTTCTATTCGACTTCTAATATCCATATTAATATAGTGGTCCCAAACTTCGTGTCGACATATGTTACCATCGCCAACAAAGTACCTCTTTCAATTGGGGGAGGGGAAGAGTACACCCCGCGCGAGCGAAGAATTCCAACCTATTTTGTTGAAATATTTTATCGTGTCTGGTATCGTTTCCGTATAAATCAAGGACCATGAATTCATTTTTGATAATAGCTTGGCACCGTTTCATAGAAAAAAAACAATATTTTTTGCTAAAAAGTAAAAAAAAAAATTATTAATTTAATTTTCTGTTCAAAGCACGTTCAAAGTGCTTCAAGATTTTATAATTTAAGATTTTTTATTCGACTTCTGATGAAGTCGAATGCTGTCCGTAAAATTTAATACGAAATTCCACCAAGACCGTGCAGTCTTCTTCTTGGCTCGTCGATGCTATTCCAATGATCCATTCAGATTGTACCCGAAAAGTGTTCCGCCACTTTTACGGCCGTGCAGTAATAGTAAAGTTCGCATTACATTCGACAGTTTTTACGTAGATTTTACCGTTTTCATAAAAAAAACCGGCCAAGTGCGAGTAAAACTCGCGCACCGAGGGTTCCGTACACGCAAAGCATCTCAAAACCGCTTTTATCAACACAACTGTTTAAATCAACACAAAAAAATTACATCTAAGGGGGACCACACCTCTTAATTATTTTTAATTTTAGTATTTGTTGTTATAGAGGCCATATTAATACACATCTTGTGTGAATTTCAAGCATCTAGCCATTATGGTTATATATCGAAGCGCTGAAGTGTTTATACGAAAACGCCACCATGTCGGTCCGTCTCCAGGATCAAGGCTCGAAACCTATCCAGTTGCAGCGAGGGGTGAGACAGGGAGATATCTCCGAAACTGTTCACCGCCGCCCTGGAAGATGTTTTCAAGCTCCTGGACTGGAGCGGACTCGGTATCAATATCAACGGCGAGTACATCACTCACCTTCGATTCGCTGACGATATCGTAGTCATGGCTGAGACCTTGGAAGACCTAGGTACAATGCTCGATGGCCTCTGTAGAGCCTCTCAACAAGTGGGTCTAAAAATGAACATGGACAAGACGAAAATTATGTTTAATATCCGTGTCGCACCCACTCCTCTGAAGGTTGGAGACTCTACACTCGAAGTTGTTGACAATTATGAATACCTGGGACAAACAGTTCAGTTAGGCAAGTCCAACTTTGAGAAAGAGGTCAACCGTCGAATCCAATTCGGCTGGGCAGCGTTCGGAAAGCTTCGCGATATCTTCTCATCCAAAATACCGCAGTGTCTCAAGACTAAGGTCTTTGACCAGTGTGTGTTGCCAGGAATGACATACGGAACAGAGACGTGGTCGCTTACTATGGGCCTCATAAGAAGGCTCAAGATCACCCAAACGGGCGATGGAGCGCGCTATGCTCGGAGTTTCCCTGCGTGATCGAATCAGAAATGAGGAGATCCGTAGGAGAACTAAAGTAACCGACATAGCCCGCAGAATCGCCAAACTTAAGTGGCAGTGGGCGGGGCACATAGCTCGTAGAACAGATAGCCGTTGGGGCAGAAAAGTTCTCGAGTGGCGACCACGAACCGGAAAACGTAGTGTTGGCAGGCCTCACACTCGGTGGACCGACGACCTGGTGAAGGTCGCCGGACGCGCATAGATGCGGGCAGCGCAGTACCGGTCGTTGTGGAAATCCTTGGGGGAGGCCTTTGTCCAGCAGTGGACGTCTTTCGGCTAAGAGAGAGAGAGAGAGACCCATTATGGTTACAGAGATATCAAAATCCGAAGCATCGATCCGAAGCGTCGAAAGACAGACAGACGGGTAATCCTAAAAACGAGTTTCAAAGCGAGTTGTGCACTAACTTGGATTTATCAAACAATTTTTTTTTCCTGAAAGAGACCGTAGATCCGAGTATTCGATATTAATTTAAACTTGATACCTTTAAGCGTTCCTGAGAAAACAAGTTTGATAGACAGACGAACAACAAAGTGATCTTATAACGGTTCCGTTTTTGCCTTTTGAGGTACAGAACCCTAAAAATGAGAAAAACCACGATTTGGGATATAAAAGGGGAGGGGGGAAAACAATCATTTCTCGACGTGTTTCCATATTAATATTAAAATAAATTTATTAAAGCTACGTTTATGCCAAGTTTCATGCTTTCTTTCGGATGGGACCATAAAATCGATTTATGTAAGGACAAGGAGCCGTACTAAAATGGTTAACTAAACATTAAAATTCTAAGTACTAGCCGCAGTACATTTATTGTTCTCGTCGGGTAAGAATGAAAGGTTAACTAAACATTAAGGTTAAGTCCAGTCATTCTCGCGTGCAGTAATGCACTTTCTAGGACGGGTGAGAGCCAACTGTCGTTTTCGAGGTACGCATAGTGTTGCAAGTATAGTTGCTGTCACGTAAAAAGGACGCTGGCGGTAAAGCTGCGCAGTAGGCGATATATCGGTCTATGCGGTGAGCGGGGGTCGGGCGGGTCTCATCCGGCGCGCGCGATTGGTTCGTCAGTCGTACCCATGCGCAAGTTTCACCGCCTCCTCACCCTACCAGCGCCTTTTTACGTGAAGGGAAGTATAACAATGAAACCGGCCAAGTGCAGTCGGACTCGCACTATAGCAAAATACTTCAAAAAGTAAAACAAGTTTGTTGTATGGGATGGGATAGGACATGGGTTGTAAATATTTACTTTATTCTATTTTTAGTGTTTGTTGTTAAAGCGGCAACAGAAAGACATCATCTATGAAAATTTCAACTGTCAAGCTATCACTGTTCATGAGATACAGCCTGGTATCAGGCGGACGGACGGACAGACGGACAGCGGAATCTTAGTAATAGGGTCCCGTTTTTACTCTTTGTGACGGAACCCTAAAAAACACTATCTTACAGACGATTATTGACAGTATTTGTGGATTTAGAATAAATACATTGCAATTTTTGTACTTTTCCATTAAATATTTATTAATTAATCACCCTAATAAGTTCAATATCCTTTATAGTTTTGTAAATTCACAGTTCCAATTCAATTTATGAGACTAACTTATTAAAAAATATTTACTGTCGATTAAGGATAAAAACTCAGTAGAAATGGATATTTATGAGTTGACTCATCCTTCGATAAATACTCAGTCCTTAACCCATCTCTACATTTAACACCTAGTAGTTCTGCCAAACAATAAAATTTATAATTCGATGAGTTTTATTTAAAACCTTTTATTGAAATAAAGGATAACACATGACTAGGAATAGAATATTTACTTATTCCGGTTATTAAATAATAAAATCAAGAGAAATCTCAAAATATATTCTATATCATCAAAGGACAGCGACCTCTATGATGCTAGATGTCAAAACATCTTCAATATTAATTTCCAACCTGCACAACAGATGGCACTAGTGGTTTCAAAAGATGACCTAATTCACAAAATAGTACTTTCTGTTTCTTCTCAAAAGAACAAATAAAACGCAACGTTACAAACAAGATCAACGTTATCCGTGGCGCTGTCACATACATGGTGAGGAATATGGTGTCGATAGGTTACTGCTTCTTCCGACTGGGACACTGGGCAGCGGGAACAGCGGCAAGTACCGGCCGGTGGGCCCGCGCGAGAAGCTGGCCGGCCTCGCCCAGCACTGCAACAAGATCAACGTCATCCGCGGCGCTGTCACATACATGGTGAGGATATGGTGTTGCCAGGTTACTGCTTCATCCGACTGGGACACTGGGCGGCGGGAACAGCGGCAAGTACCGGCCGGTGGGCCCGCGCGAGAAGCTGGCCGGCCTCGCCCAGCACTGCAACAAGATCAACGTTATCCGTGGCGCTGTCACATACATGGTGAGGAATATGGTGTCGATAGGTTACTGCTTCTTCCGACTGGGACACTGGGCAGCGGGAACAGCGGCAAGTACCGGCCGGTGGGCCCGCGCGAGAAGCTGGCCGGCCTCGCCCAGCACTGCAACAAGATCAACGTCATCCGCGGCGCTGTCACATACATGGTGAGGATATGGTGTTGCCAGGTTACTGCTTCATCCGACTGGGACACTGGGCGGCGGGAACAGCGGCAAGTACCGGCCGGTGGGCCCGCGCGAGAAGCTGGCCGGCCTCGCCCAGCACTGCAACAAGATCAACGTCATCCGCGGCGCTGTCACATACATGGTGAGGATATGGTGTTGCCAGGTTACTGCTTCATCCGACTGGGACACTGGGCGGCGGGAACAGCGGCAAGTACCGGCCGGTGGGCCCGCGCGAGAAGCTGGCCGGCCTCACCCAGCACTGCAACAAGATCAACGTGATCCGCGGTGCTGTCACATACATGGTGAGAAATAAACCTAGCTATTACTTTGCTGGTATACATGGGCTAATGTCATTTTGACAATTGTAACTAACTTCACTATACAATATTTTGTATTAGTTCGTTTCGTCAAGGTGGCATTTGCCCAAGTATATTAGCAAAGTACCTAGCGATTTGCCGCCGAAAAATTATCGAAAATTTCTTCCTTTGAATATTTCCGGAAATTCTGGGGAATTCCTCAGATTTTTTGAAAAATTTCCTTTCTCGAAAATATTTCCGAATTTCCAAGAAAGTTTCCGCTTGTTCTTTGATAATTTCAAGAAGACTTGAGTAGCAAGTGGAAATCTATAGTTTATAGTCATTTATTGTCCCACTCTCTACAAGAAAGCCCTAGCTGTCTAACTAGGAACATCCTATAAAAAGTAGAGTACAGCTAGTGATCTACAACTGACTGAAGATTCCTTGATGATTGATTATATTTACTTGTTGAAGTTAGTTACTGTTCAAATAAAAATAAGAAAATCAAATCGTGTCGGACCTATAATGCTACAATTAGACATTCAATTTTGATTTTTTACCGAATATTAGCCAAAACTAGATGCAAATGGTGGCACCAACCCATTCAGTAAAAAAATCATCCGTTGCCATAATGCACAAGTCTAATATCATTTGTGAAATTATACTATCAATATTTTTTTTTTGCATGTCACTATAGCTTTTAACCTTAGTTTTTTTACAAATCTGAATTATTTACTTCTATTTAATACATTGTCATATTGTCATGTTGTCCAAACTAAAAATAAAACTATGCTTAAAATCATAAATAATATAGAGGTTCCAGCACGTCGCCGCGAGGAAGGGTTCCCAGAAGGGTGGCAGCATTACCCCTCTGCACCGCTATAGCAATACGCTGTGCAAAGAAGCTGCCCGCCCTCGGATCGCCAGTTACGTCGCGGAGGCGTGCTGAAACCTCAGATACTAAAGATTTTGCCTCTGGGCCCCATGGACCCATGGTCTCTGGTCATTTGTGATGCTTTAAAGACAATGTCAAAATGTGTTTACCCCTTATACTAGTGCTTGCCCACTGGCGTGATGACATCGCACTTACTTTTTTCTAATTGTAATAATTTAAATATAATTTGTAACTCAAATATAGATGTATTTTCCGAAATAAAATGATATTATTATTATTTTATTTTGTTCCCGTGAAATTTCGGGAAATCCTCTTTTGGTGCTCCCTATACTCCAAATGAAAATTATATGCCAAATTTCAGCTTCCTACGCCCAGTATTTTTGGTTGTGCGTTATCTGTCAGTAACAGAAGAATTTTATATACTTATATTGAAAATATATAAAGTATATGATGATATATGAAGTTATATAAAAGAATGTTTCTTCTTCTAGAACCTAGCCGGACCAGACCCACCGTGTAATAAGTCCAACCTGTTACACGTGAAATCATTAAAGGAACGAATAATCAATGTCGGAAAGGTGAGTTTCAAATTGCTGTTTTATCTTTTTACATACAATTCGACACACGGTTTCACGGTTATTTTCAAATCTTCTACTTTGGTGCTACTAGCTTATACCCGCGGCTTCGCCCGCGTGAATTTCCCACGGGAACAGGGCTTCCCGGGATGAAAGGTTCCCTATGTCCTACTCAGTACTATGTGTATGTGAAATTTCAGGAAGTTGGTTCAGTATATAAAGCATGAAGAGGAAACAAACACCTACACCGGGAAAAAGCACTGTTCCCGTGGAAAATTCACTCGGGTGAAGCCGCAGGCTAAAGCTAGTATATAAATTCCTATACGTATCATTTTTTCGCGACTTATCAAAAGGGCATTGTCTTGGAAGCCATACTATAAGAACTTGTCTTTCAGCTCAAATCATATAAGATCAAAAAATAATCAGTAATTCAAAGGCAATATTAATACATTACTACTACGTCCAACGCGTACGTAGATTCTCCCATTAAACTCGGCGAACAGATAAATTATCCTTTCTAATTAGGAGCAACGCCAAAAGATTATGAAGCTTAGCCTGAACAGATTGTAATTACAGTCAGGAAGCTGATAAATTATGCCATTAGTTGAGATTTGGCACTTTAGATTAGGAGCGTCTATATTTGTTTGCGTGTGTTGAATGTTGATTTTAGATATATTTATCAATCCTACTTTAGTACAAATTATAAATGCGAGAGTTTAGACACAGGGCGGGCCCTTCATAGAAACGGGGCGTCAAATAAACCTTCTACTACTACAAATGTAACTGTATATCCGTGAACACGTCAGTAACACGTCAATGTGTGCGTTTTCATAGTCATAGCGTCCCAATACGCAAAAGACCGGGGGAGAAGTGCGGAGGGTGCGGGGCGGTGTCATATTGCGGGAGGGGCAGGGAGTTTCTATTCTGTACGTAGTACTTATATTAATTCTGTGGTTTAGATGTAAGTTTGTTACTTCATCACGCAATATCTACTGGACGGATTTTGTTGAAATTTGGTACACAGGTAGGAAAATACAGAGTAGCACACAGGGTACTATTTATCCCAAAATTCCTACGGAAGTCTGTCACGTAACATGAGTATCTGGTGATGAAATCATTGTATTGGTGGTGGCCCATCCAAGACACGGCTACGACCTGGGTCGCCTTAACATCAAAGGCATACAGTACAAACCTACTTGTAAGATTTACATAACTGACACAAAAGATCTATTTTTGTCCAAGTTGTAAACAGTCCTGGGCCATCCGCGTCGTCTCAATCCTCGGATCCAAAATTAGCGGCAATATGTTACTGTTACGGTAGTAATAATTGTCACCCGGTGCGAAGTGTTGTTCGTAGCATTTTCGGCCTAGTCGATCGAATGACTACGTCGAAAAGTTTACAGTTTTTAATGATGAATGAATGGATAGGTGGGTGTATTTTTACCTTATCCTTTTAAGGAAAACTAGCTGCTATAAAGTATATCTTGTGTGTTTTTCATACAAATTTTGACCCCGCCCATTTTAGACCCTGGGGATTGACTTTGAAAGAAAAAGTAGCCTATGTTTGACCCCGGGTCTTCAACTATATCCATACCAAATTTTACCAAAATCGGTCCAGTGGTTTAGCCGCGAAAGCGTAACAGACAGACATACTTTCGCATATATAATATTAGTATGGATTTGGATCTTAATAAATTGGGCATTTTTCGTTCCTAAATTCCTACTGATTTCATATTATAGTCGTGATCATCAATGAAAAAATTGGACATTTCATTTCAGGCAATTTCACAAGTTGGACGTTTCTGTTTATTTTTCCTTTCCCAAATTTTAATAAAACCTTGAAGTTTAAATAAGAATTGCCTGTAAAGACAAGTAACAAAACAAGAAAATCGACTATACGCGTTTTGCCAGTGTCGGACATCACCGTGCTGTTCAACAGCATCTGTTGTTGCCTGTCTCCAAACACGACGTCACAGATACACGAAGCTTGACAAGATCTCCGTTGGAAAGCAGCCGACCGGCTGGCGCGGCGCCAGCGCATCTACACACACACACAAACACTTACACACACAAATGCCGCACTCCGCATATTTCCCGTTGCTAGTTAAAACAAATTGATAATGCCCAAGTGTCACGGAAAATCTTTATTTTTACGTTGGACATTTTTTAAACATCGCCCGGTGTTTGATTTCTCGGATTTTAGAAAAGTCATTTTTCATGCCACTGTCAAGGTTGATTTAAGGTTAAGATATAAATACAATTATCTTAGAGCGAATGTCGCTCGTCGCGATATTTCATTGTGCTAGCAGTTTGTCTGCGGGCTATAGATAGCTCTACAATGGCATTATCATGCCAGTATTGCACAATCACTATTAATGAGGATTTATATGACTGTGGAGCCGTCCAATTCATAGCTCATCTTTAACCCCAACTGCCCTTCCTCCTGTACCTTGGAGGACCTGAATGAAGCCAACGATAGAGCGGTGGAAGTGGCCAAATACTCGGTCGAAAAAAAAAATATTTTTTGCCATTTCGACTCGATATAATGATGATGAGGATATATCGCTCGTTTTGTAGGTGGCGTCGGTGCTGACTTGCTACGGCTCGGTGGATGTCAAGCCTTATGGCAGCAGGACTGCGCTGGTTGCAACCTCTTCAAATCATATGTAAGTAATATAAAGGAAACTCTTCCATGAAAAAGCTTTAAAGTAGCTAGGAAATGCACTAGCTACCTTTTACTTTAGAATTTCGCTAAAATTACCTTCGAAACTTGAGTCTACCCCGGGATAGATAATAGTACATTACTGCCGCGGTCTATAATGAGTACTTTGCTGGTCGCGCTGATGATGGCCGACAGCGCAGCTCCAGGCCGACACAGCGCGGCCAGTGTGCAGCACTTGATGGACGAGCTGAGATGCATTTTTGAGTAAAGACATGAAATTATCTTGTAACATGAAAACAACAGTAAAATTTAATATATTCCAATATGCGAATAACAATAATGGCAGAACATATTCTAGTAATAAAATAAATGCGAAAATTGGATTTGTATAACTGTTCCCCTACATGTGTGAGGATTTATGTTTGTTCTCAATGACGCAAAATCTACTGAACGAATTTCAATGAAATTTGGTACACGCATCCTAACTAATATTATAAATGCGAAAGTGAGTTTGTTTGTTTGTTACCTCTTCACGCTTTATCTACTGAACCAATCTTCCTGAAATTTCGCATACACATAGCTGGAAGTACGGAGAAGGATATAGGGTACCTTTCATCCCGGGAAAAAGCACTGTTCCCTTGGGAAATTCACGCGGGCAAAGCCGCGGGCGAAAACTAGTAGAATATATACCTGAAAATCCTAGAATAGCACATAGGGTACTTTTTATCCCGAAATTGCCAAGAGAGCGGAGCCCCGGGGTGCAGTTTGTTGATAAAAAAGTTATTATATGAAAGATCAAAGCAGTTGTAAATTCAATAGAAAGGCCTCTTCTATAAAAGTGCACCAATTGTCTAACTATCTCCCACAATTTTGATAGATAAATAACAGTTATTTTAAAAGCCGTTATCGTTACCTGAGCTTTCATTCTGATCTGGGGGCTAAGTAGAAGCCTAGAATGTGCCAACAGCTTTACTTCCCGCGCGGATTGTAAAAGGCAATCGAGGGAATGGATTTCAAACTGGGGATTCTAACAACCTGTCACTATATCTGAATCTCCATTCCATTCCATCTAAGCATGGCCTTCGAGTCTTGCGACTCTCGGCTCTGTCTACCCCGTAAGGGACAAAGACGTGATACTCGTAACTGTCACCTGTGATTCGTATAACTTTTCTTTATTTTTAGCGCGGACAAAATACTGAAACAGTTTAAGGACAGCAGAGAGTACCAGATCTCCAAGTTCAACGTGTACAGACATTCCCCGCTAAGCCGAGTTGCGCTTTGGTATGTATTTCAGATTCAAAATTTACTTATTTCTCTCACAAATCTATACCTAAGTACATGACTATACCTTGTCTTAATTTAAGGATGATAATTTTGACCTATGTCAAATGGTATTAAAATAATACATCTGTCTCTGTCGCTCTCATTTCGAATGTATCAGTTCATCCTGTTGTCAAAATTATCATCCTAAATTAGACAAGGTAACTTTATTGCCCATAAAAACAAATGATTTACAACAATACAATATCTTAAATATTTGTAGCATTAAATTGTATTGAGAACTGCTTACTTGGCCCCAAGCTTCTTTCCATTTGAGAGTTATGCTCTTGTCGTTGTCATTAAGTGGAATGTAACACACAACAAGTTTCTTCGCAATGATAATGGAGTGGTTCTTCCATTTGCCTTCTCCCTTTTACACACTAGCCGATAATATCGACTTGAGGTTTCCTCACAATATCTTTCTTCATCGGCAGCTAGTGGTATTTAAAGACTACCTTACATATGACAGATGGGTATACAAATTCATGAGAAAAGTGTAGATTTCAAACCTTGGACCTCTAGATGACAGGCGCCGTCTCAGTCACATGCGAACATCTTAAATACTCGACCACCACCGCTCCCAATCTTTAAGCTATGGATACTTAGATATTAAATTATACGGCATTTTTAAGACCAGTGAACTCAGAAAGTTAATGGAGTGATTTGCCTTTACCTTCTCCAATTCACGCTGATAATCATCAACCAGAGTGCAGGTTTCCTCACGATGTTTTCCTTCACCGGAAGCAAGTGGTGGTCGATGAAAACTAACATAGATATATGAGCCAGATTAGTATACAAATATATTGGAGCACCCATAACCGGAGAGCATGTATGAAGAGAGTGATAAGTGTAGAGGAAGCAAGAGAGATCTGTAAAGATCGTAGCAGGTGGAAATCGCTAGTCTCTGCCTACCCCCTCGGGAAAAAGGCGTGATAATATGTATGTCTATGTATGGTATACAAACTCATGTAGCACGGGCAGGATTTGAACCTGGGAGCTTTGCAGCCACAGGCGGGCGCGCGCCCTAACCACTCGGCCACCACCGCTTTAGTATTAGGTATAGTAATTTTATTCTAGTAACTCAATAATGCGAGGTGAGTGTGAATAATGCGAAAGTTCTCAGAAACCAATAAAATTTAGTGCAGCAGATGCGCACGCATCTAAACAAACCGCCGCTTGATGACTCATTGAACACACACGCGATTTAGAAAGCCGTTGGTCTGTTATTCGTACTGAATAATACGTTATGCTGGACCGGGCACACGATGCGAAACCAAAAACAGAAATGGTCATATTTAGTAAAGGACTGGACGCCGCCGCGTAATAATGTAAAATCATATATGTAGAGGAAGCAAGAGAGATCTGTAAGGATCGTAGCAAGTGGAAATCGCTAGTCTCTGCCTACCCCCACGGGAAAAAGGCGTGATAATATGTATGCATTTATATATGTAAATCTTGAAAGGCCGGCAACACTCCTGCGATACCCCTGGTGTTGCAGGTGCCCATGGGCAGCGGTGATTACTTACCATCAGGTAACCCGTTTGCTCGTTTGCCTCCCTATGTTGTAAAAAAACAAGCTAAACAAAATAATTGGTCAAGTGCGTGTCGGGCCACGCGCAATGTAGGGTTCCGAAGGTACCTATCCTGTATAAATGCGGACACATGAACTTATATTTACTTGCACAATATAGAATGAAAAGTGTTCCTACGAATATTTTCATACTAAAATCAATTTTGTAAGTTTATCGTCTATTACTCATTAACGTGTAAAGTCTACATAGCCGTGATAATTTTCCTTTTAAATTCATTATATTTGTTAGTTATTATAATCCTGAATTATCCTATTCCTAACTAATATTATAAATGCGAAAGTAAGTTTGTTTGTTACCTCTTAACGCTTTATCTACTGAACCAATCTTTCTGAAATTTCGCATTGGAAGTACTGAGATGGACATAGAGTACCTTTCATCCCGGAAAAAAGCACTGTTCACATGGGAAATTCGCGCGGGCGAAGCTGCAAGCAAAAGCTAGTATTCAGCATAAAAGGCTATTGAAATTGAATACGTTATTGAACATGAAGTTAGTTAATTTGAGTGAAACCGCTCAGTAAATTAAAAAGTATATAATATTCCCATCCTCAATAATGTTAGAGCTGCTTACACGCTAACTCTTACATTTTATTATGTTTGTAGTTTTAAATACCACGCTTTACCGGAAGGTTGCTATAGCTAGAACGCTTTCCAACAGTAGTGTTTTTTTACATGTGGGACAACCATGACCGACATAAACCTTTTGAGATATTGTTTCATCTAAATATGTAACACAAAATATGTCGCGGATTCCTCAATGTATTGATACGTAATCGATTAGCAGCGAGTAATGGTTTCAAATTGTTTGTTATAATTACACGGCCGCATTTTGCCTGGCCTATTTTAATGGCAGCACTCCCAATGAAACAGGCTTACAAATATATCAAAAAAACGAACGATCGGCTATCATCTCAGTAAAAAGCAAAAAACACGACTCGCGCAAAATGATCGCGATCCAATTGATCGATTTAGATCAATTAATTAGATAAAAGCTAGAAAAATCGTTAAAACTATAATGGCTACTTTGTACTTTACTGCCGGGCTTCTACAAAAGACTTGTACTTTGTGATATACGATGGTAGTGTTGTGAAATAGCACACTTTTGAAGCACACTTGTCTTTTTGCTTGTTTTGAAGTATGCTGATATTTTGGTCGTTTTTCGAATAGGTGTGCCTACGGCATAATCGCTAGTTTTAAATTTAACAGTTCTTAATTTTAAAACATATATTTTTCTCATAGAGCTAGAAGATTTTTTAAAATTTTACTTAGAGACAGCTGAGGAAGCTTGATGTCGATATGATTTTTGCCTATGTTGATGAAGGACAAGTAATATCCTCTGTGAGGCGTATTTTTGTCAAGTTTGACATTTTTGGTGTGTTTTGGTTCCATAGAATTTGTGAACAATCTGTAAAAAAAATTGAATTTGGAGCAGAACGTTTTTTGGCTTCATTTTACAATCAAGTTTGGAGGTCTATTAAAGAATGATTTTTTTTGTTTCTTTGTCTATGATTTTTCTTTTGAACTAAATTTACTATCCTACTAACATTATAAATGCGAATGTTTGAATGTGAGTTTGTGAGGATGTTTGTTACTGAATCACACAAAAACTGGAAGGATTTTGATGAAATTTGGCATACCTACAGGTAGAATAATACTGGGAATACTTGAGTACTTTTTATCCCGAAATTCCCACAGGAGCGAAGCACCGATTACATTTCTGTATGTCTTCTGTATTGCATCAATAGGGGACCGGACTGTTTTTCAAAAAGTGTCTCAAATGCATCATCTTCGATATATATAAGTATAAAAAATATTTTGCCCCGCTGAAAACCCTTTTTCATATTAAAATTAATAAAAACATATCATTAAATTAAAATTGCCGCGCAAACGTCGCGAAATGTCAATTTGTTATGCGTGACGTCATAAGATTGCAAATAAACAAGCAAAGTACCAACCAGATGTACAGATCTAAGTTTTTAACTTTTGTAAAGTTTGGAATCCTAATGAATCAAAAAAAATATCGTTGGTGTGCAGTGCCTGGATGCAAAAATACTTCTATCACCACTCCAAATAAAATATTTATTGATGTACCAAGAAAAGAAAACGTACGAAAAATGGTGCTACAATAAAAATGAAATCAACACACAGTAAGCGTCCGTCAGCGGTAATGTCACAGTTTTGACAACCATTGCATTGCAGTGTTCCCAGGTGCAAAAGTTGAAAATATTACAGCAATACTTCAAAAATGCTGTTTAACGACAAAAAAAAAATGGATTCAAAAAGATAATCTTTGAATCATATTTTTATATCAATATATAAAATTATGTAAAACTGAAAGTAAAAATAAGTTTATGTTCGCGTAAGATAAAAGCAAAACGCGGATCCATTGTAAAAAAAATTGTACGGAAAGCCAAAAAGATGTAAATCTGGCAACTTCTTTTACTTTCAAAAGACGTCACGCACTGTGATTGGTGTTCACATGAAGGTAAATCAATGTAGGAACTTTTTTATTTTATTTGCTGATTTAAAAATATTAATCATTATTAATTTAACAAAACTTCTACTGTAATAATTCTATATATGAGGATTTTTATTAACTACATTTTGTTTTTTTTTCTGACAGCAGGCCGGTCCCCTATTTTATAAATTTATATATTTTACATTCATTGCCTCCATTCTGGGAATATTTTTCTGTAGAAATTTTGACGAATCATGTTGCGGATTTTATATTATTACTAGCTTTCGCCCGCGGCTCCTCCCGCGTGAATTTCCCACGGGTACAGTGCTTTTTCCCGGGATGAAAGATTCCCTATGTTCTTCTCTGTATTTCTAACTATGGTATGCAAAATTTCAGGAAGATTGGTTCAGTAGATGGAGCGTGAAGAGGTAACAAACAAACAAACGAATAAACTCACTTTCGCATTTATAATATTAGTTAGGATTTAAATATCAAACTTTTTTTGTTACAGGAGTGGTGCGCTGATTACTGGTGGCCTGGTTCTCCTTCTAGTGCATAAAAAAGTAAAATAATGTTTATTGTAGAGTTTGGCAATACATGGCGCAGGACAGACCAAAATGGAGGTCAAGACTCACTTTGGGTCGCTGCGCCATCTTTTCTAGTTATTATATAAGATGCATAATTTAAATCGGTTATTAGTTGTTTAAGTGCCATTAAAATAAGGAAGCAATCGTTGTGATAAGTTACTAAAAACATTATCATTTTCACGGATTTCTTCTTAAAAAATTGCAAATAAATCAGAGATAAACTAAAGCCTTTTGCGTTTTTCCTTGTCCCACATTGACTTGTCTGGTCCCGAACAGGTTCCCACATAGTTGATCAAAATGGAGTGTAATGTTTACAGGACTATATTTATGTTAGTAGGTAGTAGTTTCTTTAAGCTAATAACGTTGATTTTGATGAAATTTAGTATGGATTTAAAGATCCGAGAACAAATATAGGCTACTACATTTGACCTCGAATCTCGACCTTTATTCTATAAATCAATCCGTAGTCTTTAGGGATTTATTTATGGAATGGCCGAGATAATTTTATATGATAAGCTCAAAAGATACTGCTTACATCGGGCGGGGCTAATAAGCTAATAGCAACATAATTAAAAACATCCAGGTAGAAATGTATCCCGGGTTTTGCCCTCGTTCTGCCAAGCGGCGGCGAGTCCAATCTATCACTGGTTTAAATTAAGCCAGCTCATAATGAAGCCGGTTCCCGGAAGTTGGAGCAAATTAGTTATAAATCTGCAAACTCGCGCATGTCAAAGCAGACCATTCTTAGTGGCGACATAAAGCAACGAGAGTATAGAAAAAACACACCTTCAGATAAATCGTAGAGGAATTGCCTAGTCCGCCAGCAATTTTACAAGTCGATTCTACTAACGTTACCTAATGTAAAATTCAGACTGGGTGGATAGCAGCGCAGCTCATTTTAAAAATAAAACAGAAGTAAAAATAATTTAGTCAAAAATGCCACCCGGACTGTACCCGGCTCAAAGGTACCCATAACGCTTGCCGCGTTTCCCTTTTGAATAGCTATAGATAACCTTTGTACCATCCGGAGCGGTAGTCATATCCACGGCACCTTAAACGCCGTCCTATCTCGCTAATAAAATGCTTCGCTTATACTTCCTTATAGTAGTAACTAGTTAAGTTCCGCAATTCACACCGATTTGAAACCGACCATGCAGTGAGTTGTGCTAGTAAAAAACTGTGCTAACCCATCGAAGTAATAAGTCCGTTGTCGTAAGTACTATTACTTCCATGTGCTAACCACTTAAGCTAACCCCAACCACAGGGCGGGCGCTTCATAGAAACGGCGCGTCAAATATGCCTACTACTACTACAAATGAAACTGTACATCCGTGAACACGTCAGTAACACGTCAATGTGTGCGTTTTCATAGTCGAACGTCCCACAGTTACACAAGAACGGGGGAGAAGTGCGGAAGGAGCGGGGGGGTGCCATATTGCGGGAGGGGCAAGGAGTTTCCTTTCTGTACGTAGTACTAATATTAATTCTGTGCCCCAACACTGTGCCAACAGTTCATGCAAATGAATGCATGCAAGTAATTCACTTCTGTATCCCAATACTTTGTGGTGCCAGTCTCATTGGCTGCGCTTGCTTCAATCTTAACCTGCCAATATCAACATCAATTGATGGAAGTTCAAAACAAATAAGTAGTAACAAGCTGTTTACGCTACGTTGCTATATGGAGGGCTAGTTGCAAGTTCCGTATTCAACGATTATGTGACTGTACGTCATAACCAAAAGTCTACTCAACATCCCACCGTGCAAACTGTAAAATGTTGATACAGCTGCGCAATTTCTAACCATCTTAGGTCAGTATTGCTTATTACCGGCACTTGAAGCTCCATCTCACCTTATAAATCCTATTAACTGATGGCTCATTATTGGGTCATTTAGTTGTTTTTTGGGGAATGTCTCACATAGACCTTTGCAAAATGCACAAGCGACATTTAAGGCACAAAGAAATCTTATTGCATGTTCTTTTATAGGTAGACCTACTAAAAGAGATTTATGTTATACATTGTTATACAGAGTATTTGATGCAGGAAGTAAGACTACTGATGTGTGTAATGTGTTCATTAGTTACACTTCAACTGAGACCTGGACGTGTGCGGAAGTGAATGGTCCCCACAATGTCGCTTTGGCGTTTTCCAGATGTTCGTCCAACAAAATCCAGCGACCAATTGCAGGCGAGTAATAAATTGCGCGTACGCATCGTTTAAACATAGTAATTCGCTCGACGTTTTACAATGTGTGGCTTATTTATTGTTCCTCCATAATTATAAAACTCACCCACGCTTAAGACATATTTCATTATTAACGTCCAATGCAAACAGATTATTTTTTTATCAGATAGCTAATGAATGTGAGCTTGGTGAATACCGTTGTTATTTATTTGAGTATTTTAAGCATTTAAAGTTTACAAAATTAAGTCTCATAAAATGAAATGTCTAAATAAATACAGGTTCTTAGAAAAAAAATCATAAATTTCTTTCGTACACATCTGAACCACGTTTACTGATAGACTTGTTCCTATTTATAGTAATGGCCACTGAAACACTTCGTTACGGTGAATCCCCGGTATTCACTTTGGCCGTTCGCTTTGGCCGCCAATGCCACCGGAAATACCCCAACTGTCGAACATTTTTCTCTAATGAAATAAAATCGTTGCGATTTGGCAGTTGGTCTCATTCGGTAAATGAAATGGAACGTTCGGATTGACAAGTTTTTATTGTGGGCGACCTCAGCGCAACCGGGCATGCGAGCTAGGCTCACCTTGGATTGACATAATAAATACCCGGGCATCATTTCTGTCGCGCGCCCGCAGCCAGCTAGCGTAGCTCGCTAGGTATAATTTGCACGTGTATATAAATTGGCGACGGTACAGAAGATAAACTTGCCCCATAATATACCTCTCCTAAAGCGATGCTACAGTCGGGGGCATTTAAAACTGATCCCACCTCACTGAATCCTATCAAGGGGGTATCAGGTCTATCTGCCCTCGACTGTACGCTAACTTGCCCTGCGTGTACCTGCCCGTGTCCCCACAGATCATGTTGTATGTATTAGTGTCGACATATTGATCCTCATAGATTTGACCCCCCGAATCAGCATTTAACAATAATTATATCCAAAAAATAGGGAGACAAGGCTAAGAAAAGACAGAAGTCCTGAAAGAAGAGAAACTTGTGTGAAATTGCAATTTGTTTTCATTTCACACGATACTTGAGAAAGTATTTTATATGAGGATTTGTAGTCCGCCACTGCTCGTCGTCACCTACATCATAATGCTTCTGCCAGTCTCTAGTTTGACTGCTCCCAAGCTTTTTAAGGAGCTTATTGTAAGGTACAAATGTCTTCAATCAAACTTCTTGTCGTATGTTTACCTAAGTGGTAGCTAGTTGTATGCTTTGACCGGAAGCCAAAAGGTTGATGTATATTCTGTACCCTTCCTAAATGACGAGCGTCGCAGCCGCGCTGCGCGTCACTGCTGTCCTTCCCTTGTAACCGAGACCTATTGTTCACATCGCGTCTGTCCGACTGAAAAATCTACTCTATTTAATTTCTTTGGCAGCCACCGTCGTCTAGTATATTTTCATTTGGACTCGCGTGGGCCGCTACGCGATATAGCGGACGACTGACGCTGATTTTTATTGCCCCAATGCAATATCGTATTGTTTTATTGACACGTAAAGCGAATGTAGGTGATGTTGACGCTGTATAACTATTTTGGTATACTTAAGTGCCGTGAAAATAGTTATGGAGGAACTGTTATACTTAGCTTTTTTTGATGGGTCGTTAGCACACCCTCTTTATTTAACGATTTTCTAGTGAACTTATCCTTGGTTTATTTCATTACATGGTAATGAACGGAACGAAGCTCCGGGCACAGCACCGAAGTGTAAAATGTGAATTGACTAGTGGCGACCAATCTGATTTTACGCCACCCGCGCCAATGCTTGACACGTTCGCAATGCGGAACTAACTAAATCACTCACTAGTCATAATACACGGTAATGCCATATTGATACTGTTTAAGTTTTTGCACTAAAGAAAATGTTGAAAGTTACGCTTTTACAGCAATCGCCGTTTTACGAGTTCCGCATATTACTCTCCGGTAGCGAGCGCCGGCGCACTCCGCTTTGAGCGCAGGCGCCATTATTTACAGTCTGCCATTATAATGGTGCTTCCTAAAATCCGGCTTTTATAGTAGTATAGTCTGCGTCAAAAGGGTTAATTTGAAGACATGCCTAGAAGAATGATGATAAATTGATTGTATTATTCCATTTTAAAATTTCATCAAAACAGGCGGAGCAGCAGCTAGTGCAAAATCCCAGGGCGGAGCGGCGACGGTGACGGCGCTCCGCGGTTTATATTTGTGGCTATCATGGCCTCGTCACGTGTCGCATACGCACTTCCTTCTCCCGACACCAGAATTATTTCTACTTTAATTGTCAGCCTTTAATTGTTAATGATTATCTCTACAACACTATCTGGTTACGGACTATGAGAGGTTACGGTCGGCAACGTTATTTACTAATAGTATAGTATTATATGCCGATCTCCAAGCTTTATTTTGATGATGGCACCCCCTGATGATATTATATTTGTACTAGCTTTCGCCCTCGGCTCATCCCGCGGTATGTCGATCCCTCGGGAACCGTACTTTTTTCCGGGATAAATGATAGCCTATGTCCTTCTCTGGACCCCTGACTAGGTATGTGTATGCAAAATTTTATGACGATCGGTTCAGTAGATAAAGCGTGAAGAGGTTACAAACAAACTCACTTTTGCATTTATAATATTAGTTAGGACTAGCTGTCGCCCGCGGCTTCGCCCGCGTGAATTTCGCTTAGATGAAAAATCTCTCTTGGAGCTTTTCATCAAATGTTCCAGATCTTCAATTTTTATACGTCAGCAGAAAATGCTCATCAGGTTGAACGACTTTTAATAAGGCGCCATTTCCATATATGTTATGGTGTAGCTGGTCTCTTGCAGTTCTTCATCAGATGTTCCAGATCTTCAATTTTTATACGTCGTCAGAAAATGCTCATCAGGTTGAACGACTTTTGTTAAGGAACCATTTCCATAATTCTTATAGTTTAGCTGTTCTGTTAAGGTTCTTCATCAGGTGTACCATTTTTTAAAATAAATTATAGCCTAAATGTTGCCCAGGCTTAATAGCTATACAACAAAAAAAGTTTCATTCAAATCGGTTCAATACTTTCGGAGATTAGCGTGATCATACATACAGACAGACAGACAAGAAATTCAAAAAAAAATTTTTTGCTTTCTATTATTCATTTTAAGTGTCCCTCTATCCATTTTAGTCAAAAATACTAAATGTACAGACAAAATATTTTTACTGTTTTATTATATGTATAGATTAGGACACAGATGACGTTAGAATAAGGATTAATACATTGGTACCTCACATTATTATATATCAGTTGCAGTTATTACTAACTACTTATATAGATAACTTTTTCGATCCTCGATCATAATCGATTTAGTTTTTATGGAATAGGATTGTGTTGGCCCGTGTGCTCTGTTCTAGACCATATCAACGGATCGATTGACACCCCATTCGACAAAACCGGGTCAGTAGTTTAAGCACTACGATGGACGTCCATAAATACACCAATATAGGCTGCTAAATCCCTCCGTACTGCTTAGCCTCTACCGTGCCAGTTAGATAAAATTACGACTGCAAACTTTTAAAGCCATAAATTTCCTTCTTTTCATTATGAATAATCGTAGATTCACTCTCATCTTTCATAAATACCAAACGCTAAATCTGTAACTTTTTTATAATTTAATACAGGTTGATACCATATGGATATTTTCCATCATCCACAAGTCCGCTTCTTTACACGAGCTCGACCAAATTATACTTAAGATATCGATGACAGCAACAGTGTCCTGGCCACAGGTTATGGCATTGATCACAACATTCCCTAATGAAATAACTTGTAATACTTAGAAAAGTATAGTTTCATCAAGCGCATATTGTCAGTAATGTAGCTTTCATCACGTTATTACAGTGTTGGAAACATGAAAGTTTCCGAAAATGTCTCAGCAGTAAGTTTCCATAGCGAGAATAGCCAGCAACCAAAACTGCGCGAGTTGGCGTGTCTTCCGCATCAGTCGTGCCAAACAATGAACATACATTTGCATTTCGCAAACCGGCACAAACTTGTGACAATTTATTTCATTTCTATATTTATTTCTATCTGTTTCATGATCAGCAGGTGTATTGTGAACTCACTGTGTATATTTTCAAATATAATATTTAAAAAACAAGTTTTTTCTCTTTGAATTCACGCCCGGCTTGAGATATATGAATGCAGGCTCTTATATTTTTTCTTCAAGAAATTCTTTTTTTTTGTTGTAATTTTCTAGCATGTTTTTATTTGTAAAAAATATAGTAATAAAATACAGTATACATTTGACGATGGGTCACACTAAATTTACGACGACACAAGTTTCGTATAATGCTTTGGTTGAATTGTCAATAACACAGATAAATCCCCATGGTACAGAAAACACGAAGAACGTAATCGTATAAATTCGTACAAATATTGTGTCCTTCAGAAGTTCAGACTAAATAACACAATGTCCCAGTCTCATTCAAATTAGGTAATCTAAATTAATCTAATGCATGGATGGTTTTGTCAAATTCAACTAATATAATGTTCCAGAAAGATTGGTACATTCATAAATATTGAGCTTTATTTAATTGGCTTAATTAAGATTAAAATTATTGTTGATTTGACTTCAGAAGCCTTGGAGCGTACATCCTTCAATCACCCTACAATCGACATTTTGTCGATGTTAACTATATGCTCTGATTACGCAAAAAAAACTGGTTCGGACTTGGTACCCGGCTACAGTACAAAAACCCGTGGTCAGCGCCTTACCGTTTTCACAGCACAAAACAGTAACAGTATAGAAATAAGGAAACATAAAAATACATTTCGGCAATAGAAAGAGCCATCGCTAACGAATCACTTATTTCTACAGAAAATCTGTGTCAGAATACCGTCAAATCTTTATAAAATGCGTAGTAATTTTTACTATTTTATTATATTAAGTTTATTATCGAAATTGATGGCGATTCTAATGTTCGGAAAAGCCAAAACTGGTTTATGTAACATTGTAAACTGTTCAATTATATTTTGAAATAAATGAATAAAAATGAATAGAACAAATAAATAAATAATAGAGAGCCTAACTAATCGCATACGTTTTTATACTGTTATTTGGCCACGACTAATTCCACGTTTCCACAGCGGCATCGTGCAGCCAGCTATTGATATATTATTGCAATTACGTTACCGCCACCAAGGTCACATCACCGTCGGAATTTGCCGGAAACTCGGGGGTGGTAAACAAGCCTACGTACCTGATTTTCTTCTGTCTTCTTATTGTGTTATAACCACCGTTACCACAACGGCATCGCGACCCGCTAATGACATACTTCGAGCACACCGCCACCGCCTGGTCGCATCACCGTTCGTATTCACTCAACTCGGGGGTGTTATACAAGCATGTGCACCTGCTTTTTTTCTGTCTTCTCATTGTGTTATAGCCACCGTTTCCACAGCGGCATCGCGGCCCGCTAATGACATATTTCGAGCATGCCGCCGCCGCCGCCAAGGTCGCGTCACCGTCCGCATTCGCTCTATTTCGGACCAGGCTATTCCTGAAAGCTTACATTGTTTTATTTCTGTCCGCAGAACTGTCCACCGGGAAGTGCGTGCCTATTAGCGGACTAATGGGCTGCGGCCTCGCTTTTCACTAATTTTAAATTTTTTGCTGCGTCAAAGCAAATCTAAACTGTTAAAAAGCATGGGTAAAGAGACAGCAATTGACACCCGAAGTATCCAAATACTTGCTTTAATTATTCAATCCCAAAATGTAGTTGTTTAACTTCGTATAGCTAGCTGGAAAGCTTAGGAAAAATTACTTCAAGTGGTAGAGTGACGTAAAGTTTGATCCTCCTCCATTAGTCGTATTTCTCATGACTGAGGGTCATGGTCATTTTATGGAATGAAGCGCATACAATGATTATCTTGGCAATGTTCATGGAGTGGTTTGCCATTGCCTTCTCTATTTCACACACTAGCTGATAATCATCAACCAGAGTCCAGGTTTCCTCACAATGTTTTCCTTCACCGGAAGCAAGTGGTGGTCGATGAATACTATCATATATGCCTCAGATTGGTATTCAAACTCATTTTATAGCACGTGTAGGATTTGAACCTAGTACCTTTGAAGCCACAGGCGGGCGCCTTACCACTCGGGCTAAAGGCATGGAATAGCAGCACTAAAATGAACAGATTTAGGGAAGGACCGTGCTCTTACAATAATGGAAATAGATTATAGGAAGAATCAGCTGTTTTGGCCTTTGAAAAATCTTACACCCAATTTATGCCAGACCTACCCGTAATTTTCCATAGGGTTCTATTTTTGCAAATTTTCTTTCCTCAGAGGTTCAAACTCCAATGTAAAAAGTAAAGACGCAGTAGACGAGTGGGCCGCCGCGCGTGGACGCGGCGTGTCCGTGTCGTGGACACATCCATCATCGCGAGACAAGGCCCAGGGAGGCCCTGTACGATAATACCACTTGTTTATGCTGTTTTGTAAAATCGTTAAAAGGAAGTATGTAAAAAGATACATATTAGTTAATATACTGTATGTTAATAAACTGTAGGTAATTTTTTCCGCTAAAATGGAATAAGTATCACACACGAAAACCCATTTCTGAAGAAATGTGCGGTCCTTATAGTACAGAAGTTAGACAAACTTAGACTGGAAAGATTTAAAATCTCTAGGTTATTCTAGTTAAAATAATCTCTGTTACTTACTACAGAAGTCTGGTGTTAAATAGGATTAGCTAGGTAACTAGGTAAACAAATTTAATTGAGGTCATGACGACTGTATATTTAAATGTCATCGAGAAGCTATTCTCTTGTTATAATAATTTGGGAAACGTTTAATTTTTATTGCTTTGGCAAACATTGAAATATTACTCGTAATTAGTTAGGTATATTAAGTTCGCTATAACCCATTCATTTCGAGCCATAAAGTTTCCACTGCTGGGCAAAGGCCTCTTTCCATTTCTTTCCATTCTGTCCTGTCCCGGGTAAAAAAATTTCAGATTTCTCCAATTAGTCTCGCCAGAGAGAGAGAGTAGATTCTTTCTTCTCCTTCTTTTCGGCCGGTGTCCACGGTGTCCATTTATTTGTTGGTAGGTACACTGCATTTTAGTTTTGATCATAGATCTAGTATAACTCATACTTTATGACCTAATGCAAAATAGGAAATCATAGAGCGTACAACAATGGCGAGATGGCATTTGACAAACTGACCAAAAATGTAAAAATCAAAAAAGTTTTTACATTTGTTTTCAACAACAAAACTACACGATTTGTGACGTGGTGGGTCGTTTGGGTTAAATTGACTTTTTCTTAACATCGTCGAGGTCAAAATGCAATGTGCACGCAACGAGACCTCGAATGCCATTAGACTAGTACAGAACAGCGTTATTAATAGTCTTATAAATTAACCTGACGACAGGTCTAGGCAACCGTATTAATCTATCGCGTCCCAAACAATTAACTGAATAAATTCACTGAGACTAAACAAACATTCCGATAGTTTTCTTTTAAACTATAATTCTTACATACTCGTATTAGCACATCTTCAACTTTGATAGGATTTTAATCCTTGATCCAGGATTTTTTGTAAAGTAGATTTTTTAGAACTAAAGTGTGTCTAAAATCCATGAGTGACACATGCAATCTTCTTATATTCAAACACAACCATAGTGACTAGAATTTTCCAGAATCTGAATGATAAGTTTTCTTTTAACGCATCAACGTTAGACATGCTTAGATAGAGCGTGTATCAACTGTAACAAACGGCATATAAGTGTTGTGTCGACTTCAATTGAGCAACAACAACGCGCTACTAAAGCTCTTAGTGCAGTAAATTAGTGCTATAAATCCGTATTGAATGTGCATAAAATAGGTATTTATAGACGCAAGGCAGTGACTAAAATTGTCGACTGTAGGCCCAAACGACACTTGAACAAATTGTATTCTATTTAATTGTACTTATTTATTCTTTCCGGATGTTTAAAGGTGGTGAAGAGACAATGATTTCTGGGTGAAAAAGACAAACCCTGAAAAAAGTTTTATACATATATTGGACAAATAACTTTTGGAATAATTTTGGATATTTCATATTTTTAATAACTAAAGATATTCAAATAATGGTTGTAATTCTAGTCAAGTTCCTAACGGCATATTCAAACTCTTTAAATTTATTTAGATACTAGCTTTCGGAGGAATTTCTAAATTTCCTTTCTCAGTAACTTAGGCTAGGCATACAAACTACCTCTGCAAATTTCAAATTTCTACATACGTCCTAAGTCAGCATTCAATGATTGTGATATTTGTGATACCTAACATAGATAGATAAAATTATCGACTTAAGACCTTTACCTTGACTTCGAAATGAAGACAAACACAGAACATCTCAATCATTGCCATAATCCTGAACACAGATTCAGCACGAGCTCCCCCGCTCACATATAATCTCGGCATCTAATTTTACATGCAAGGTAAATGTATATAACGTAATATCTGCATAATATTCGGATATTTCGGTCTGATACGAAGCTGCATATCCCCGGATACTCTGCATCAACTAAAACGGTGTTTATGACATTCGGTGAAGTGCGTACGTTGTAAGTTGTTGTTAGATGCCATCGTTATAAACATTTTCATAATGTGATTGTCCCAATGTCTTTCCTTTTCCTTAGTGGCCAACATTTACGAGCAGATATTGACTAGGTACTGAAATAGGATTGTGCATAGAACAATCAAAAATTATTAGGCAACAATTCCTCAGGCTTATTTTATTTAAATTTGTAGCATATTCATTTTTAATTAGTTGTCGTATACCGTATACTGTAACAAAAGGCAATTGTACGTTGAAACCCAATTTAACAATTTATCCTCGAAGTTTACACCGGCTTGTCTGCTTAGTGTAAATGTCTACTAATAAACTGAATGTTATGTTTATTATGCCTATCTTATTTACTTAAGTTATTATTAAATTTATTCATGCGAGGCTTGTGACGATGGATCTCTATAAAACGACTAAAAATATAAACAAATTTTGACATACGTAAACAAATACTTTCCGCATTTATATTATTATATAGCTACAAGCTATTTATGAATCACTTCCTACTAATATTTATAAATGCGAACATATAAATGTTTGTCTAGACTGGACTTATTTCGATGAAATAGAGTAGATGTACGAACCTAGATTAATTACACATAAAGAAAGAAAAAAAGAAAGAAAATTATTTATTCGGCACAAAGAAAAAATAACACATACAATTATTCTTATACTAATCTTAGTACCTATAAAATTACTGCATCCCGGGGCTTTCCTGTAGGAATTTTGCCGAATTTTGGGATACAAAGTACCCATGTCATCATAGGAGCGGAGTCCCAGGGCAAAGCTAGTTAAGTGTACATTTTAATTTATACTAACAAATAAGACAGCGTCGTCGATTCTAAATAACTAATAACTAACAACGCAGCCATCACTTTGAAAGTTCTCCGTTTCGTTCCGGGGTTTAGTTTACGGACGTGTCTTTTTTCTAATAAACGCGAGGCCGCTGGTCTCCACTTCGGGCTCCTTGAGTACACCCTACATATACTTGAAACATATAGCCAAGCCGTATCTGTCTAATTTGTCACTGTGTAGAGCAATGAGTAATATGATGGGTGGTAAAGATATTGGATTCTGAAAGTCTTATGTTTTTTATTAAAAAAAGCTTTTCAAAAAAGGTTCCAGAGACAGGCAAGTTTACAAACATTTCAGAATTTTTCATGTTAAGTGGTATAGTTATATTTTATGATAATTTGTTATTTCATTAGTAAATTGTATAATGTCTCAATTGTGAAACGGACTAAGTAGGTACACCTAGCAAAACCATAATACACATAACGATAATACTTATAACTTTTGAACATATTGCAAGTATCAATGTGCTTTCCAGGAAACAAACCAGGGACGAATGCGCGGCGCCTGGCGTCATCTCCAGACGCGGTATTTTCACATGGACAAGTGCCAACGCTCTTCTTTTTAAATTAATTATTGTTTTACGCGGCTGTAAAGTATTCTATTATACCAACACTCATATGCGCCCGCGCCGCCGCGGTTATTCTCGCGCACGACAAAATTTACGACCATTTGATTTGCCCTCTCAATCTCACACAAAGCAAAATCCTATGTCAATCTCGTTTATGGATCTTAAAACGTTTAATGTTGATAATATGCGTCTAACTGCTTTATTCCATTTCATAATTAACGTTTAATTTAGACGAACCATTGTTTGGTTGAAATGCACTAACTTCGGTCAATAAGTTGAAAATTTTATGATTTCGATATGTCAAATTAAATTCTTAGTGATGTATTTATGAGTAACACCAACTGCTCTTCGTTTCTCTTATGCAAGCATCGATAGTACAATACTAAAGGGATTTGTTCGCACATTCATTTAATTATAAAAAATATTAGCTTTAATTGCAAAACAAAAAACTAAGGATAAAATTTTCACCAATTTTTATAAAGATTATATAGAGATTTAAGATTAGATTATATAAGATTATATAGATACAAAGATTTGTAATTTATTATTTTATTGAATTAGTCAAAATTTTTATCATATTTCATTATTTTTTATAGATGGACGTTTCGTCTTGCGAATTCGTTACTCATAGCTCATCCAGTAGTCGTGGAATGTAAACAAGAGAATTTTAATTTTTCTTCATGCCAATTATAACTAGTGTAATCAGGCTGCCATCTACAAGGTCTTTTTGTGTAAATAAACGGGAACCAACAGGAGCCGATTCATTCGCCAATCGGAAAAATTATACGCGGAAACATATCTAGAGGTTATTATTAACTGGTAACTACACAGTTTGTTTAGAGTTACGATGATTTACTCTTAGGCGTAACGAGATTCTGCTAAACGTCGGGCTTTTGTGACTTTTGAATCCGATTAGTGCTTCTCTACTGTAAATATAAGACCTGAATATTTGAGAATATTTTTTGACATTAAAAGGATTTAGAGAACTGATAGCTAAAATTTCATTAAATTAATTGACTATTCAATTCATTAATTTCATTGACATTAAATTTCATTAAATAAAAGATTACATCAGCATTCATCACTGATAAATCATTCATTCATTCATTCATTCATAAAAATCTGATCATTAAAAAAATTACATTACGTACATAATACAAACAATACGTAAAACGTAACGTAACGCATGAGCACATTCTGAATGCACTCAAATAATATCAATCGCATGCACTTGTAACATCAAAGGCGGCATTACGCGCTCTGATTACTCATGAACTCGCGAGGAAACTTGTGTTTTCCATATCAATGTTACACTCATAGAAGTTTACTGGTAAATGTTTTAAAGTTCTCTTCATGGTTTCTAATGATCAAAGCAACAATTGTATTTTGAATGAATTTATATATTTGTAATGGAATGTATCTTTGAAATATGTGTGTAACTATTTTATTGTCTCAATTTTTTTTTATATCTCTCTTGTTCATGCACCGCCATTTATGTTAATTTCTTTCCGTTCGCTTAGGTTGCCTGCAAGAGATTGCACTTGCAATAAGGCCGCCTATTGTACATATTATCTATATATCAAGTCTTAATGTATCCTTTACTTGTTTTGGTACAATAAATTTTACTTACTTACTTAAATATACATACATTATGTTTAGATTTACGTATAAGCTGCGCCGCTGCCGCTACCGAGTTCCACTCATGTGAGAACGACGGAATAATTATTTTTACCCTTTTATCTAAGTTATATCTAATCCGAGTATCACCGAGTACCAACTATGGCAAAGAAATGACTATGACTAATGAACCAGGTGTGCATTGCACACAAGAAGACAGAGTAGAGTAGCTCCTCGGATAATTTTTGAATTTGCATCCGCATTCAAAGTGACGGAAAACAAAGTGTTCCGCTTTTTTCCTCTTGAGGTACAGTACCCTATATTTGGATTCGTTGATTAGAAGAATATATTTTATTTTTATACATAACAAGCTTAACGTGTGTAGTTAAACTTGCAGTTCTCGACGCGTAAGCTCAGTTTTGAATGTTAACACAGATTATGTAAAATTAAAGTATGTTTACAGCTTCTTGACAACCAGCGTGATATGTGAGATGTCTTGAGTTGCACACTCTGTTGCGCACTTACTTTTTAAAATACACAACACAATGCAAAGCTGAGCTTACTGCTCTACTGCTGTAGCAGCTGTCAATTGACAAACAAACGTGTCAAAATGAAACCAGCGTCGCACGCGCCGCGGCGCGTAAATACAAATGAAGTAAAATGTGAGGCGAATGTGAAATGCGACAGATTTGTTTCATACTGTTGGAGATGGGATAAATAAAAAGTACATATATCAAAAGAAGACTATCCGACTACAGGGGAACGCTGCCAGCGTTCTTGCTGCCCGCCCATGCCTCATAACACAGTCCCGTGTTCACGCCATATGACTTTTTCGAGATCTGATATTTTGTATCTTTTCTTTTTTATGGTAAAATAATATTTTTACAAAATCTAATTGTAAAGTAGATTTACCAATAGTTTTCGCAAAACTTTGATAACTATTTTATTAAATAAAACTTTTTTCCAAAAAAAATGAACCGACTTCCATCATAAAACTTAAAATCATGAAATAACAATAAAGAAAAATGTATTAGCATTCTACCTACTGAATGAGGTGAAGTCGGTGCCAAGTGCAGGAGTAAGGGTGTTATGTAATTGTTTAGCTAGGTATTATATACATGATTCTAATATTAACTTAGATTATTTAATATTCAATTTGGCACCGACTTCACCTCATTCAGTAGGTAGAATGCTAATACATTTTTCTTTATTGTTATTTCATGATTTTAAGTTTTATGATGGAAGTCGGTTCATTTTTTTTGGAAAAAAAGTTTTATTTTATCATTTTTAGTTTAATAAAAACCTTTTTTTTCACTGGCCGAAAATAAAGAATTAAGAATTCGAAACTTTTTATGTCTAAGTAAGTAAGTTTGATTTGAAATGTCACAACATGTCAAATTGTCTATTATTTTGGCAGATAAATAGACCGAGAGCCCGTGACGACCAAACCTTCCTTATTTTAAAAATGCTGAATGTTTCTCTGCGTGGTATATACGGGTAAAAAATATTAGCGACTAGGTATGAAGTTTGGATCTTAGTTGCTTATGTAGGTAATATGGATAGTAAGGATGATTTTTATAGGTAAAAAAAGCAACCTTGGGGCCACCCAAAGTAATATTAAATTAAGCTTTTATAATAAAACAAATATAATTATAGCAGGGGTTTATATCTGCACCAATTGCCTGGTAATGGATGGCGTGATTTCTAATATTATTAGGAATAAAATCTTTAAAAAACTTTATTTTGAGGAAATTGAGTTACCACTTTAAATGTTATTGCTACAAGTAATCTGTCTAAGTAATCATGAACCAACTTTTATAGTCGCTAATCGCTATTTCTATGTTGGGGACATACACAGAAAATCTTGAGTTTTAATAAAATAAGGAAAGGCATGCTGTCGCGGGCTTTTGCTCTATAATGCAATGTTGTTATTTTTATATTTTGTTAGGTATCTTTAAAATTACCGAACAGATACTGACGTGGTTAAAATGGGACCAACTTGGGAATACACCATTACGAATAAAAAAACAATTTTGGAAATCAGTCCACAATTGGCGGAGAAATCGGCGAACATACATAAAAAAAAACATACAT
>CM031573.1:5313585-5335996 GCA_018467065.1 Ephestia elutella | reverse complement strand
TTTATCAGTTGTAATAATTGCTGTTTGGGATAAACCTCACTCATGGTTCAGTCTCTCAAAAAACTATTGTAATTTACATATTTTTAGGGTAATTTCAATAAGATTGTGTGGATGCTTTTAAGAATACACATGATTGAAACTGAGCAAATAATTTTAATAAAAGTAAATATAAAAAATAATATGAATCATGCATAACTTGAAAATGAAATAGTTGCAATTTAAAAATAAAAACTTTTACAATTGCACATAACAACATTTCCAAAGATATACTTCCCCAGACCATTATATCATTGGCAACAATGCAGTAACTGCATAACTTTTTAAGTTTATCAATTAGCCCTTGGAGATAAAAGATTGATTTCAATTTTATTGACACAATGTCAGCAATTGGAAGTTGTTATTAATAATAATGAGTACTTAACACCTGATTCTATTGAGAGCAGCTAGCAATATTCCTACTGTAAATAACAGCCTTTGTTGCCTACCAGAGGATTGGGAGACTTAGTATTACAGATTTTTTGGATATTGACACATATTACGAGACATACTATAGACCACAAAGCAGTTATATTTTGTGCCATTCTCGGATAAATTACTGATTATAACATAGTGCGGGGAGTGAGGGCAGGGCATCTGGAGTTAAGCGGTCTGTTTATCCTTGGGTACAAGTTGCGGAGTGCTAACGCAGAGCTGTGCGAACTTTTGCCTGAGGTTCTTCCTCAACTCTTGTCTTTTCTCCGTTATGTTTCTACGTGACTTGAACTCAAGTACATCTTCTATAGGAATATAACTGGTGTCTTCTTCTTCATCTGATGTACATGTATCCTGAAATAAAAATAGTGTCAAAATTTTCTTCTAAAAAAAGAACAATATTGCTTACATTTTACCTAGAAAAAATTCTTACCATCAACATTTGTTGTAAGGACAGTGTGAATCCAGCACATGGTATCTTGTCGTTTTTGGCCAAATCTACGCAGTCTCCTCTCTCGTGGTTACAGTACCCCTCGGAACATGCCACCTCCGACCCCTCTGGAGTGCTCATCAGGGAAGACGATCCGGATATTGTTTCACAGCAGCCCCCGTTGTTCCCTGATGAGTATCCACAGTCTTGAGAATTCTCGCTTGGCGAAAGGTTTCCGTTTTTGCCGCGTTTCTTCCCATTCTTTTTAGGTGAGCGGCTTTTGTTGGAGTCGTCCTGGCACGATTGGCAGGCGTCGCCGCTGGCCTCGTAACACTGGTTGTAGTCTCGCGGCGAAAGCAGCTCTGTAGGAGTATCCCTTTCTTCTAACAGACATTCGTCACATTGGCATTTCTCCTCTGGCTCTTCAGAATCTGCTTCCTGTAATAATGGTTGACATTAATGTAAAAACGGTAATGGTAAAAAAAACAGTTTTTTTTTTGTAGCTATAACATGACCCACTGCTGGGCAAAAGCCTCCCCATTCTCTTTCCATGTGTCCCTATCTCTGGTCTTTTCTAACAACTCGAATGCCCTAAGTTCATCCGATCATCTTGTCCTAGGCCTTTCTCGCTTTCTGTGCCCATCAGCTGGTAAGGGACCCAGGTGGTAAGTATGTGAGCCCATCTTTCAGGATGCATACGGCCCACGTGAAATAACACGTCAATCCGTATTGTAATTTAATTTCCTCAATCCTTACCTTGCATTTGCTCTCAACAGCCTGCCTTTCCTTCTTCTTGCGGCGTTTCAATTTCTTCTGTTCTTTCCTTTGTTGCCTGGTCAGTTCTTCCTGTGTGATTTCATCATACAGAAGCTGCAGTTTGGAGACGCCGCTCTTGTGTTCGACGGCGGTCTCGAACTTGCGGTACAGCGCCTCCACGGCCACCGCCGCCAGCGTCTGACACGTGCCTTCTTCCTCGCGCAAGCGCAGGGAAATTCTTTGGAGACGTTCGTAAATGCATATACCGAGGCATATTAACACCTGTAGAACAAATAATCGCATTATTCTTTTTGCGAAAACATGTACCCATATGGCGCTTAGAATCTAAATAGATTTATAATAAGACTAGCTTTTTCCCGCGGCTTCGCTCGCGTTAATAATTTCTTAGCGGATGCCTACGTCATAGCGTCTACCTGCATGCCAAATTTTAGCCCGATCCGTCCAGTGGTTTGGGCTGTGCGTTGATAGATCATTATGTCACCTTTGAGTTTGAGTTATACATATATAGATAAATAGACTGTATTGTTCCAAATGGAATAAATAAAATAAGGTATTACTGCTTGGATTTTTTAAAACGAAAACATATGGCTTTTATCTTGTAGAATGTTATTTATATTTTCAGCAAGAATGAGCTTTCTGTCAAGCAAATTATTTTGTGAAATAGTGTCTAAAAAACTCAATTTTAAACCAGTATTATATGACATCACATCAAACTTGTAACAATCTTAATAAATCCTACTGCTGATAAACAAATAAGCAGAGGTGAATGGAAGAGTTGGTCAGGGTCGACCTTGGAAAACGCACTTAAAAAGGGAGATATTAAGAGCACCCATACCGGCGAGCATGTATGAAGAGAGTGATGAGTGTAGAGGAAGAGATCTGTAAGTCTAGTCTCTGCCTACCCCCACGGGAAAAGGGCATGATAATATGTATGTATAATAAATAAATAATGTCTTCCTACCTCTTCCTGTGCAATTTCAAGTGTCTTTGCGTGTCTCTCGCGGTGGTTCCCAAGTAGTTCTGGCTCAGCCCTCGCTATTAGATGCGCAATGTAATCCGTCTTTGCTTGCAGGTGTAAGTGTTTATCTAAGAGACACCGTTTGATACCACTATATAAAGCACCCACGTAGCCTTTCTCTTTTTGTGGTTCTTTTTCATCAACTAACAAGTGATACGCTCTTAACACCTGAAAATAATCATTAATTAAATGTAGACAAGTATAAGCTTAGAATGTCATGAGTTATGTGTGCTGTATTCATATTAGTTAACTGACTTCCACACCGGAGGTCTCGAATTCGATCCTCAGTTAGGTCAAGATGGAAAATGATCTTTTCCAAATTGATCTGGGTCATCGTGATGTTTATCTATGTAGTATTTTTTATAAAATATAGTATCGCTGAGCTAGTATCCCATAACAAGTCTCTTTGTTACGCAAAATTTTAAAAAGCACAAAGATAGTGCTATTAATTTCTTGGAAAGATGACAAGGTAGCAACTAATAATAAGAATACTATAATAGGCAATTTCATTAAAATGTCTATCCAGCACAGTGAAAGCTCTAAAGGTAACATTTAAATACTAGAACCTATGATATTCTCCTAATAGTAGCAATATTATGCATAGTAAAGTTACTTATACGCCCAATATGTAAATAATTGAATAAATTATGCCAGGAGTCAAATTAGAAAGCAGAATTTGTTAGTCCTACAATTCAAGTTATCTCAATGTCTTTACCTTATCAAAATGATAAATTGTTTGAATTACGTAATTTGGCATGAAGTGTTGCATCAAAGAGCCTATTTAATGAAGGTCAAATATATCTTATTCTGTTGATAATGATATTAGAGTAACGAGATGTTAACTTATTACCACAGATTCTAAAATACTGAACATTAAAGTCCAGGTAATCATTAAGTTCACAAAGATTTGTCTGTTGTGTTGAAAGATTACTTATACATAAATGTGCATAGAAATTACATTGTATTGATTTTTTTTAAATATATATGGATTTGCTCTGTGTGCGTTACCCTGGCAGGAAAGTGTGTCCTGGAGTTAAGTGAATGGAACCAAAACGTTGTGCGTAGTCTAGTGTACATGTGCCGCGAATAAAACTTTTGTGCGTCTTGTAGTTTAGGAAAAAAACGGAAATCTAGGATTCTGCTAGGGTAACGTCGTTCTAGCAGGAAAGTTCTAAACGAATGATCGGAGAGAGAAATATTCTGAGGGGGCAGAGAGCTTAGAGCTGTGCATTGACCTGGGCCGAAAAGATCATTTGTGCGTCTTCAGGTTTTCGGGATATTGCATTTCCTGCTAGAGTAACGTTTTGCAAAATCGTGGATCTCCTAGATCCATCGTATGTGCGCCTGTAAGATAAATATACATGAGTAGCTATTCATTTGTGCCCATCTGTGCCATAATTAGATTTAAGAAAATATTTATATTTTTTAAGTAATCGCGTTGTCTTTGAAATCACGAAAAAAAATCATAGCGCCTAAATGAAAAGACGTGTAAGCTCGCTGAAAACTGTATTCGATTCTTCTATACACCTATAATAACCACAAAAAGTTTCTGAAGTGCACATGTATTCATTATTGAATAATATTACAAAAAGACAAAATTAGGTGACTTAACTTTGACGTCAACATACAAGAAACCGGCTCAACCCAATAAGTGTGCGTGTGAACCAAAGATTAGTGTGTTTAGTCATATATTATCGTGGAAATTTTCAGTTCAAAATGTTAAGGATTTAAGTGAATTAACACAAATCCAAAAACATATTAACAACGGCAGATTATCCGGCCAAATTAGAATGACTACAAAAAAGCGACGGTTTCATACATATCGATGACCTTCTCTATTGAACGTATTATACCTAAGCTGTTGGCCGTACAGTCGCTATCAAACGTCTGTCGGCAATTCCCAACTGGGAATTCCCGACAAAGTTTGAGGAAATAATTAAAAAATCGTAACTATCCTATCCTAACTAATATTATTAATGCGATAGTGAGTTTTTTTGTTTATTTACTTGTTTGTTTGTTACCTCTTCATGCTTTATCTACTGAACCATTCTTCCTGATATTTCGCATACACATTGTTATAAGTACTGAGAAGAACATAAGATACCTGGGAAAAAGCACTGTTCCCGTGGGAAATTCACACGGGCGAAGCCGCGGGCAAAAGCTAGTATGGATATAAAATGCACAGGACATGCACATAGTGGCCATATAAAATAAAAAAAGAAGTTTTTGATTTGGAAATTATTATTTTTATTCTCTTATACATAGGTAATTTTAATAGTAAATATTATGGCATCAAATCAATGAAAGGTACCTTATGTCCTTCTCCAGTACTTCTAACTATGTGTATGCGAAATTTCAGGAAGACTATTTCAGTAGATAAAGCATGAAGAGGTAACAAACAAACGGATTTGACACCGTAGATGCCTCGGTGGTCCAGTAGTCAAAGCATAAAATAAGTCTCAAGATCTGGCTGGGTACTTTATATATCTACCAAGCTTATTTTGCGGAAAGGATTTCCAGTCTTATTGGGATATTGCATTTTCAAATCAACTGCTTAGCCGAAAACAAAAATGACTCAAAGACTTTGGACTGCACTTTTAGCTGTGGGTCTCGAACAGTAAAATAATATTTAAGTACTTACTGCTAAAGAAAACCAAATGCCTTCCTTTCTAATCATTGGTAACTTAAATATTTACTTACCATTGCAGATTATTCCATTCCAACTTCATAAACTTTTAACCAACATCTAATTAGTAAACAAACGCAACTGCGCAACAGGATCTCCATAGCGTCATAACATACAACATGCACGCGTGATGCACGCAACGCACCAAACTGTTTACCAAGAGAAAAGATGACTCACTTCTAGTAAAAAGCAAAATACATCGCATTATTGAAAATAGAATGACGATTATATATCTATCTCTGTCCCACTTATACCATTTTGCTTATCTTCACGCTAGCTAGACAAAGCGACTCCCTCCCTATTGTTTTTGTTATCCGTAGACAGAAAACTAATCCAACGTCATCGGGTGCCGCGCGGAGGAAGGAAACATCGGTCGGTGTGCAGAATTGTACGACTCAACATGGAAGAAGAAACAGTAGCCATAGCCATGTAGCTAGTTCATAATAGTGGTACCTAAATAAACTTTCACATTTAAAAAACACATTTTGTATTTTTATAGAAGGTACCTAATCTACCTATTTCGACAAATAAGGAACACGACCTTAACTTTTATACAAATCCCTATTTAACAACAATACATATTTTTTAATTACTCCCACTATTTCCCACAAATAAAGAGTTACAGGTTGGCATTTGCTAATAAACGTTTGAATGCGACTGTACGAACAGCTTAGGTATAATGCGTTCAATAGAGAAGGTTATCGATATGTATGAAACCGTCGCTTTTTTGTAGTCATTCTAATTTGGCCGAATAATCTGCCGTTGTTCATATGTTTTTGGATTTGTGTTTATTTACTTATATCCTTAACATTTTGAGCTGAAAATTTCCACGATAATTTACGACTGAACACACTAATCTTTGGTTCACACGCACACTTATTGGGTTGAGCCGGTTTCTTGTATGTTGACGTCAAAGTTAAGTCACCTAATTTTGTCTTTTAGTAATATTATTCAATAATGAATTCATGTGCACTTCAGAAACTTTTTGTGGTTATTATAGGTGTATAGAAGAATCGAATACAGTTTTCAGCGAGCTTACACGTCTTTTCATTTAGGCACTATGATTTGTTTCGTGATTTCAAAGACAACGCGATTACTTAAAAATTATAAATATTTTCTTAAATCTAATTATGGCACAGATGGGCACAAATGAATAGCTACTCATGTATATTTATCTTACAGGCGCACATACGATGGATCTAGGAGATCCACGATTTTGCAAAACGTTACTCTAGCAGGAAATGCAATATCCCGAAAACCTGAAGACGCACAAATGATCTTTTCGGCCCAGGTCAATGCACATCTCTAAGCTCTCTGCCCCCTCAGAATATTTCTCTCTCCGATCATTCGTTTAGAACTTTCCTGCTAGAACAACGTTACCCTAGCAGAATCCTAGATTTCCGTTTTTTTCCTAAACTACAAGACGCACAAAAGTTTTATTCGCGGCACATGTACACTAGACTACGCACAACGTTTTGGTTCCATTCACTTAACTCCAGGACACACTTTCCTGCCAGGGTAACGCACACGTTTGCTCTTGACCACAATCTTGCCTGAGGACAGAGATGAGGTCTACAGTATAGTGAGCTTACCCAGAAGCAGCTTATTCACTCTGGTTTTGAAAATCTACCTCGTTTTGGTTTTAATATTCTACATCTTAAATTAATTTATTACTAGGTACATTTAAAGCAATATAATAGTCTCTATCCCTCGGGGTATTGGGTGAAATGGTCCCGACATGAGTGGACTGATCACCCGTCTGGTGCTTGCGCTGGCGTCCCCAATAAGTAAATAATCCCTCACAGTGTAGAAAGAGCCTCTAGCCGTAATGACGGCTAGACACAGCACATTTGAAAGTAAAAAAAAAATCACTCACCTTAGTTTTGCAGTCAGTACAGAATCTATGTTTCCTAAGGTAGTTTGTGAGCGTATCATGGAGAGTATTGAAGTGTACGAGAGTGACGTGTTCCCTGGCGGAGGCTCGCATGGCGTCCCAGGCGGTACGCCACGCCGCGCGCCCCCCCCAGCCCCACGCCGCCCAGCCCCAGCACGCGCCCGCCCCCGCCCCCGGCGCGCCCGGCCCGCCCCAGCCGCGAGCCGTCCCTGCCTCCAACGAGTGCAGTGTACACCGTTGAGACTTTTTCCACCTCGGCTGGTTGAGTATGAGGCATTCTATGCCAGAGCTGTAACATTGTTATGTCAATGTAAGCAATATGTTTAAGGATGTCTTTCTTATTTAATCTGTCAAGCCACGCATTTTATAAAGGCAATTAAGGAATAATGCCGGATCTGGGCGCTTGCAGCTTGAAGGGCTATGCTCTTGTTGGTGTCACATTGGATGAAACGCATGCAACAACTTTTATGGCAATGTAGTGCTTTTACCACTTGCCATCTCCATATGCTCCAATTTTATCCAATTCATACATACTAGAACAATTTACATATTTACATTTACATATTATCACGCCTTTTTCCCGTGGGGGTAGGCAGAGACTAGCGATCACTAGATCACAACCATTACAAATAGGAAAAGTAAACTAGGACAAATTAGAAAATGTCAGTACAGCACTACATAAATAGTATAAAAAAAATATATTTTTTTTAATTTAGCATTAAGCCAATAATAAAAATTCTTTGTATTTTTAGGCTTTTCCTCGAAAAGCAGTAAATGAGAAATAACTTTATATTTCTCACAAATAAAACTGTACAGTGAAGAATAAAAACCTAAAAACTAATATTATAAATGCGAAAGAGTTTGTTTGTTACCTCTTCACGCTTTATCTACTGAACCAATCTTCCTGAAATTTCGCAAACACATGCTGGAAGTACGGAGAAGGACAAATGGTACCTTTCATCCCGGAAAAAGCACTGTTCCCGTGGGAAATTCACGCGGGCGATAGCTAGTTATCTATAATATAAACTTAATTAACCTAAAATAAAAACTATAAGTACAAAGTTGATATCACATAGGTACCAGGAAAAATTCAATATTCTTTAAATCAAGCAATCAAAAGATAGACCTGATAAAGGGATACAAAACCTATATGGTACTTCCTATTGAACTACAACCTTGACATTTGGCAAAAAGCAATGTCTTATAGCAAAACAAAACATAAAGAAAGAAATCTAAAAAAAAAACTAAATGGAAAAATCAGCCATCATCAACATCACAAATGAACAACACTTTTCCAGAAGAAGGTAGTTAGTTAAATTTATTACTTTTGAACTTATTGTGGTTGATATTAGCATGGTGCATGATTTATAACCAATTTACCTGTGACCATTTAGTAAGGTGGCTAAAGACTGTGGATGCACTATTTTCTCTTCTCTAATAGTCATTATTTCATCTGGAGTTAGTACTAGTGGGTCCAGTGTAGGGTGTCCTGACTTACACAACTGATAGAACAGACGTTCCACACTGAAACAGAAATAAAGATATCAAAATGCTCATTAGAGTTTTATTAATTCAGGTTATTTGACATGAAAATGTCAGTATGGTAGTTTAATAACTCGGCAACAGTCAGTTTTTCTTAAAATCTTTTTTTTATAGAATAGTAGGCAAACAAGCATGCAGGTTGCCTGATGGTAAACAATCTCCGCAGTCCATGGACACCAGCAACCCTAAAAAGGTCTCTGATGTGTAGGTCACTTTTATTATCTAAGTAGGTATATGTTATTATAATTTCATTGTGGTAAGCAATGGGTTAATTCTATGTTACAAAAAGATGAAATCATATTACACTATCACTGACTCGTCATTGTTATGTAGGACACATATTTGTCCTACAGTCAAAGCCTCATTGTCTTACACTTACCTTCTTCTACAGCCAACACAAGGAATGCTTTGATTTAGTACATTAAATATATCTGAAGCGTCCACTCTGAGCGCAGCTTTGAGCTCGTCAGTCGTGAGGATCCGGTACTTCCGCATGAACTCTTCATACTCACGACCTTTTACTTGCGAATTGTCACAAATTAGACCCATTGTGTTCAAATCCATTATCATCTGCGGACAGAAATAATAAACTTTTAACAAAGGAGATATGTATTTACAAAAATAAGGTCAACTAGAAAACGTCATTTCATTTCAACGAAATCAATGAACTGTTTAGCATATTTTTTTCATGTAACGGACAGTACTGTTATCAGCATCATTGTTTTTTATATTGAAACGCAAAAACAATTTTCACAATCTCTTGTAACGATTAATTTAATTTCTATGCCTGAATAATGTTCATTAGTGTCAAAGTACAGAAAATGCTACTTACGGTAAGATTTTCGTAGATAGTTAAAGGCAATTGTCTCCTTTTGATAACGGGTTCTTTTTCGCTGTTGTATATATCAACCAATTTCGCCATTTTTTATGATTAATCACATAAAATCGCAGACAAAATACACAAATATAACAAAATGAAGGGCAGTTTCTCAGAATGGAGAAATACACGACGTGTTGCGTCTGACACTGATGCAATGTTGCCAACTGCAATCTAGTCTATGCCATTCATTGACATTTAATTTTACTCTGTGAAAATAATTAATCTCTGGACACTCGATTAATCGTGTCGATAAATATAAATATATAGGAAGACCAGAAACCGGAAAAATTTACATGAGTACTTACAACACTATGTTTAAAGTGCCTCCAGACGCTCCGATTTGGTTGGATCCAACCGTCCGACCACGACCGAATCGGAACGTGTGTAGAGCGGTCGGCCCGACATTATTATTATTAATATCGGTCGGACGTGGTCGGATTGCCGACGCATCCGACAAGCCGACCGTCCGACCGAATCGGAACGTCTGGACGCTTTGTTCCAACCAAATCGGCTTCAGTCGCATTCGCAACGCCGCCGATGTAGGACGTCTACATGAACGACAAGGGAGTGACGATCACAGAACGCGATATAATGATCCTACTATCCTACTAATATTATATATGTATTGGATGTGAGTTTGTGAGGATGTTTGTTACTCAATCACGCAAAATCTACTGGACGGATTTCGATGAAATTTGGTATATGATACGGGTAGAAAAATACCGGGAATAGCACATAGGGTACTTTTTATCCCGAAATTCCCACGGAAGCGAAGCCCCGGGGCGTAGCTAGTAAAGTTATTAGAACTTTATAAAGACTTTTCCTGTTTGTGGGACTTAACCCACAAAGAATGAGACAGAGATGTAAGAAATCAAGCATATTTAATAATGCTGGAAGTTTAAAAAAAAAAACTAATTAAATAAATAAATAAATTTAATTATTTGGATAAATTAATTTAAATTATTTTTTTATTTCATTTAGTATGTCTGTGGCCGCAACCAACGCCTTTTTAGCATTTTTTTATAATACCGGTGGCATGATCCATGACGTCCGTTCACTACTTCAGAGCAAACTCAACTGACGGTCGGAAGTAGAGATGGGTTAAGGACTGAGTATTTATCTAAGGATGAGTAAATACTCATAAATATCCATTTCTACTGAGTTTTTATCCTTAATCGACAGTAAATATTTTTTAATGAGTTAGTCTCATAAAATGAATTGGAACTGTGAATTTACAAAATTATAAAGGATATAGAACTTATTGGGGTGATTAATTAATAAGTACTTAATGGAAAAGTACCAAAATTGCAATGCATTTATTCTAAATCCACAAATTCTGTCAATAATCGTCTGTAGGATTACCCTTTTAACTACTCATGTGGTAGGATAGTGTTTTTTAGGATTCCGTACTCAAAGAAGAATAAAATAAATTTGGGGGAGCCCCCAAATTTATTTTACAACAAACGTGTTTTTGTTTTTGCCGTTTATTGCTATATTTTTTAATGTTGTATAGATAATGGTATAGGATAGGACTCTTCGTGCGCGAGTCCGACTCGTACTTGGCCGGTTTCATTGTTACTTGTAACAACACGCGTCACTTGAAAACGACAGTTGGCTCTCACCAGTCCTAGAAAGTGCACGCGATAGTTATTGAAGGACTGGACTTAACCTTAATGTTTATAGTTAACCTTTTATTCTAACCCGACAAGATCAATAAATGTACCGCGGCTAGTACTTAGAATTTTAATGTTTAGTTAACCTTTTAGTACGACTCCTTGTCCTAAAAAAATTCGATTTTATGGTCCTATCCGAAAGAAAGCATATAAAACTTTTTTCCAAAAAAAATGAACCGACTTCCATCATAAAACTTAAAATCATGAAATAACAATAAAGAAAAATGTATTAGCATACTACCTACTGAATGAGGTGAAGTCGGTGCCAAGTGCAGGAGTAAGAATGTTATGTAATTGCTCAGCTAGGCATTTTTATACATGATTCTAATGTTAATTTAGATTATTCAATTTTTAATTTGGCACCGACTTCACCTCATTCAGTAGATAGTATGCTAATACATTTTTCTTTATTGTTATTTCATGATTTTAAGTTTTATGATGGAAGTCTGTTCATTTTTTTTGGAAAAAAGTTTTATTTTATCATTTTTAGTGCTTCTACACCTATTTTCTTTAATAAAAACTAAAACTTTTCTTTCACTGGCCGAATATAAAGAATTGAGAATTTGAAACTTTTTTATGTCAGTTTGATTTGAAATGTCAGAACATGTCAAATTGTCTATTATATTTGGCACATAAACAGACCGGGAGCCTGTGATGACCAAACCTTCCTCATTTTCAAATTGCTGAATGTTTTTCTGCGTGGTATATACGGGTAAAAAATGGATCTTAGTTGCTTATGCAGGTAATATTTTATAGCAAGGATGATTTTTATAGGTATAAAAAGCACGCTTGGGGCCTCCCAAAGTAACATTAAATTCAGTTTATATAATAAAACAAATATAACTATAATTTAGTAAAGTTACAATATCTAGCAGGGGTTTATATTCTGCACCAATTGCCTGGTAATGGATGGCGTGATTCCTAATATTATTAGGAATAAAATCTTTAAAAAACTTTACTATGAGGAATTGAGCTACCACTTTAACTACCACGTTATTGCTACAAATAATCTGACTAAGTAATCATGATCCAACTTTTATAGTTGCTAATCCCTATTTCTATGTTGGGGACATACACAGAAAATATTGAGTTTTAATAAAATAAGGAAGGGCATGCTGTCGCGTGCTTTTGCTTTATAATGCAATGTTGGTATTTTTATATTTTGTTAGGTATCTTTAAAATTACTGAACAGATACTGACGTGGTTAAAATGGGACCAACTTGGGAATACACCATTACGAATAAAACAACAATTTTGGAAATCAGTCCACAATTGGCGGAGAAATCGGCGAACATATATAAAAAAAAACATACATACATCGAAACATATAACCTCCTCCTTTTTTGGGAAGTCGGTTGAAAACTTGCATAAATGTAGCTTACATATATGTATTTTAATATTGATATGGAAACACGTCGAAAAATGATTTGTTCCCCCCCTTTCCCCCCCCATTTTATATCCCAAATCGTGGTTTTTCTACTTTTTATGAAAACGGTAAAAGCTACGCAAAAACTGTCGAAGACCAATAAGTTCTTCATTAAATTCTCTATAATATTGCCTTTGGATGTATGTTCATAGGAGTTCTCTCTCTCAGCCGAAAGACGTCCACTGCTGGACAAAGGCCTCCCCAAGGATTCCACAATACCGGTCCTGCGCTGCCCGCATCCATGCGCGTCCCGCGAACGTCACTAGGTCGTCGGTCCACCGAGTGGGAGGCCTGCCAACACTACGTTTTCCGGTTCGTGGTCGCCACTCGAGAACTTTTCTACCCCAATGGCTATCTGTTCTACGAGCTATGTGCCCCGCCCACTGCCACTTAAGTTTGGCGATTCTGCGAGCTATGTCGGTTACTTTAGTTTTCCTACGGATCTCCTCATTTCCGATTCGATCACGCAGGGAAACTCCGAGCATAGCGCGCTCCATCGCCCTTTGGGTGACCTTGAGCCTTCTTATGAGGCCCATAGTAAGCGACCACGTCTCTGTTCCGTATGTTATTACTGGCAACACACACTGGTCAAAGACCTTAGTCTTGAGACATTGCGGTATTTTGGACTAGAAGATATCGCGAAGCTTCCCGAACGCTGCCCAGCCGAGTTGGATTCGACGATTGACCTCTTTCTCAAAGTTGGACTTAACTAACTGAACTGTTTGTCCCAGGTACCTATACATAATTGTCAACAACTTCGAGTGTAGAGTCTCCAACCTTCAGAGGAGTGGATGCGACACGGATATTAAACATAATTTTCGTCTTGTCCCACCCACTTGTTGAGAGGCTCTACAGAGGCCATCGAGCACTGTGCCTAGGTCTTCAAGGTCTCAGCATCTATGCATGACTACGATATCGTCAGCGAATCGAAGTTGAGTAATGTACTCGCCATTAATATTGATACCGAGTCAGCTCCAGTCCAGAAGCTTGAAAACATCTTCCAGGGCGGCAGTGAACAGTTTCGGAGATATCACGTCTTCCTGTCTCACCCCTCGCTGCAACTGGATAGGTTTCGAGCCTTGATCCTGGAGACGGACCGACGTGGTGGCGTTTTCATACAAACACTTCAGCGCTTCTATATATCGATAGTCAATTTGACACCGTTGGAGAGACTGTAGCACAGCCCAGGTCTCGATCGAATCGAAGGCTTTCTCGTAGTCCACAAACGCCAAGCATAATGGCTGATTATACTCCGCAGTCTTCTGTATAATCTGCCGCAGCGGATGTATGTGGTCTACGGTACTAAAGCCTTTTCGTGAATAAGGACTTGATAGGACTTACAGTTTACAAAATATACCCATGCTAAAATAATTTTTTTCTTTAAATACGAACTTTTACTATACTACTGCATGGCCGTAAAAGTGGCGGAACACTTTTTGGGTACAATCTGAATAGATCGTTGGAATGTAAAATCTGTTTTTACTGAATAAAATGATTTTGTATTTTTTCTTTTTAAACTTTGTTGGCTATGGTAACATATGTCGACACGAAGTCTGGGACCACTATATCAGAAATTGAATGCTGTCCGTGATATTAAATACGAAATTCTACCAAGACCGTGCAGTAATAGTAAAAGTTCGCATTAAAAAAAAACATTCTTGTAGCATGGGCATATTTTGTAAACTATAAGTCCTATCAACATGCATCCGAAGGCAATATATATAAAGATTTTAATGAATAACTATTGGTCTTTGACAGTTTTTGCGTAGCTTTTGCCGTTTTCATAAAAAGTAAGCTAGTAATAGAATTGTAATGTTTAAGTCTTTGATTATTTACTCTCTAGATATAGTCACGCCTTGTAATCGGCTGACAAAAAACAGGCCAACTTTTTTATCCTCGTGTGCACGCGACGCACACAAGCAAACGTCATTACACTGTCTTACACTCGCAGAATCTGTCTCTGTGTGCGTGCTTAGGGTTACCAGCCTCCATTTATGGGTAAAAATAAAAGGTGTTTTCGTTAGGTGAATTTGAAATTCGTTCTTCAAATTTATATTTGATTTTTATTACTGAATAACCTTTAATAAAAATAATAGAAGGTAACTAAAGTGGAGAAAACATTATCAAGCGTGAGATTTGACAGTATGTAGTATAGCGAACTAAGTATAGTTGATTGCCGTGGTATTTGGGTTTGCTTTTAAGTAGCACTTAATTAGTTCTAATCGGACATAACATAACACAAGTGGATATACTTCCTAAAGCAAATATTTTGATACAGAAAATGAAAGAATGGAAAGTTTATAAAAATGTATTGTAACCTTAATAATAACTAATATTATAAATACGAAGGTGAGTTTGTTTGTTTGTTACCTCTTCACGATTTATCTAGTGATCCAATCTTCCTGAAATTTCGCAGAAGTACGGAGAAGGTCATAGGGTACTTTTCATCCCGGGAAAAAGCACTGTTCCCGTTAGAAATTCACGCGAGCGAAGCCGCAGTAAACAGCTAGTATAATATACAATGAATGTACAATAAAAAAAATCGCACATTCAAAGATGACTCCCGAATTTCAGCTTATATTTTCCTTAAAATTTTGCAAACAAAACAATGGCAACATTAAGAATCTGTCAAAATCGCGTTTGTAAACTGTTTGATTTTTTAGACGAAATATTTGCTTTAAATATAATAGAATTTGGATTACTTACCGATGGTAACTGACTTTAAGGGTTGTTTTTCGACGTCCTTTATAATTTCGGCAAACTTTTATCACGTAGCTCGACATTTTAACGGACTATTTCACTTCCGAAAATCAGTGACGACGCGTACGTATCGCTTGGCCTCAAATTGGATACTGAGCGGCGGATCGCGAGTTGGAGGCTAACAGTTAGCTAATATTTTTTTGGACGTAAATTGCATTGCCGCGCTCCTTCTAGAGATTAAATATTCAAAGTGTTTAAGTCGTTAACCTTTTATTCTAACCCGACGAGAACAATTAATGTATCGCTGCCAGTACCTACAAAGAATTTTTACATTCAAGTTAACCTTTTATTTTTACCTGAAAAGAACATTAATTGTTCTGATGATCCATTTTCAGTGCTAAAAATTAAAGGTAAACTTAAATAAAGTATTAAATTAGGGCTCCATTGCATACAAAAGTTTATACTCATGCTTTTGGATAAATACTCAGTAAGAATGAGTAAAAACGGATAAATACTCATATTTATCATTCTTACCCAGTAAATACTATTTAGTATTTACTGACCGCCCATCTCTAGTCGGAAGGCCGACCGTCGGACAGTCTGTAGCAATGTTGGAATGGTTGCTATGTCGGTTCCGATTTGGTTGGATCCAACCAAATCGGAGCGTCTGGAAGCACTTTTAGATTGGTTGGTCGGATTGGCAACATTGACTGTCATCATCAGCATTGAATCGCATTTGCAGTTTTTTTTATAAATACCAAATCAATAAAAATAAAGTATTAATTTGTTAAAAAGAGGATATCCTAGTATTTATTCATACTGTATATTATCTGTTAACACATTTTTATAGAAAATGGCAAAAATATTTACTCCCACAAATCAGATACGCCTTACAAATGTGGCTATAGTAAGGTTAAAGAAAGGTGGAAAAAGATTTGAAATAGCCTGCTACAGAAACAAAGTTCTATCTTGGAGGAATAAATTGTAATTACTTTACTATAATTTTATCATGTCCAGTCTTTAGTAACCCTTGTAAATAATAATAATTATCATTGAATATCTTTTCAGAGAACAAGATCTGGATGAAGTTCTACAAACGCACACAGTATTCACAAATGTATCCAAAGGACAAGTTGCCAAAAAAGAAGATTTAATGAAAGTATTTGGCAAGGATGATATGACAGAAATATGTAAAGAGATATTGGAGAAGGGTGAGCTTCAGGTTTCTGACAAAGAAAGACATTCGCAAATTGAGTCTCTAATGAAAGATATTGCTACTACGGTTGCTGACAAATGTGTTAACCCAGAGACAAAAAGGCCTTATCCTGTTTCTATCATAGAAAAGGCAATGAAAGATATTCACTTTTCTGTCAATGTTAACAAAAGTGCCAAACAACAAGCACTTGATGTCATTCCACTGCTTAAAAAAGAAATTCCTCTCGAAAGAGCACAAATGAGAGTCAGGATTCTATTGACAGGAAAAGATGCAAGGAAAACAAAAGACAAAGTAATTAAACTTGCAATGAGTGTTGAAGAAGAAAACTGGGATTCTGGAACAGCTAATATAATTTGTTTAATTGATCCTGGCAACTTTAGGAGCCTTGATGAAATGATAAGAACAGAGACTAAAGGTTCTGGTCAATTTGAATTGTTAAACTTAAAAGAGATGGTGGAAGGCGAGCAAATATTGTAAATGTATCTTCATAAAATTAAATATTCCACTATAATAACATACAATATAATCATAATGTCTATATGTGTCACATTTATAATAAAAGAACAGAAGAACAGAGTAAAGATTCGTTAGTACAAAAAAGTCACCCGACTTTGACGCACTAACCAATAGAATACATATATAAACATATACATACATATAGGTCATAAAAAGGAGCAGCAGTAGTGTTTCTATAAATTATTATGGTGTTTTTATTTTTGCCCATGTTTATGAGCTTATTTAATTTTAAGTCCTGTGTTTTGTAATTAAATTACAACAACATCCAGGTTTTATAAATAATCTGTTTTTACTACAAACAAATCCAAAATCCATTCACATAGTTTCATAAAGAAACCCACTTCTAAGATCAATACCAACCTCCACACTAAAACACCATCAGCCAAATCCGAGTCAAATTGGTGCATCAAGGGTTCCGTACTATTAGCATATTACTGGCCAAGTGCCAGTTAAACAGCGATGGCATCTTACATTATTGCTTTAATTAACAAGCTAATTATTAAAAAATAAAAAACACGACAGACAAGACAACTCACTATAGCCTTGTCACTCGGAGGAATGTAAGGAATCCAAAGTTATATCTCATATCAAAATCGTTCAGGACTTGTGGAATAAAGAAACTTACATAGGTTAGGAGTGTGAACATGAACCCTGAAAACATAACACTCCTTTTTTTGGTCGGAGTCAGTCGTGTAAAAAGCAAAACTTTGCAGTTCGATCCCTAGACACGACATTACAGATTCCTACAACCATAAAAATACGCAATACAATCATCATAATTTTTTTACATATACTACTACCTCTCTCTCTCTCAGCCGAAAGACGTCCACTGCTGGACAAAGGACTCCCCCAAGGATTTCCACAACGACCGGTCCTGCGCTGCCCGCATCCATGCGAATCCCTCTAATACTATACTACTACCTACCTACTTGAAATTCCCGCGCTGTCATGTTGGCATTCGTGTCGTGAAGACATTTCCGTGTTTTATAGCGGATATTATGAAATTCTTAAAAACATTTTGCATGTAGTACTATACTGCCATATTTTGTATCATTTCATATTTCATCGACATGTTTTATTAAAATGAGATTTGAAAAAATTCAAATAATCTATTTTGAAATAAAAAACCTCAGTAAAAAACATAATTTGTATTATTTTTATGGTTAGAAAAATATTAAGATGTGAGTTATAACTGTTTATCGGTAAAAACCGGTTCTAAACATGGCGTAAAAAGGAACGCAGAAGTGAATGTACTCATCAAAATGACAAATTAAAAAAAGTTTTATTTTTCTTATATTGGTACGAGATTTTATTGATTGTTTTCTTTCATAAAAGATTTTCGGCCAGACGGCGACTGAAATTGCAAGTTTCTGTGATATATTTATTTTCAATAATTAACTATTCTTATCAACCAATTAAATGAGCAGGGATATCGAGTTATGTCTATAAGTAATGGAAGGTACAGAACTGGGTGGCGACCAGCAATTCTGTTTGAGATGGAACAATTTTCAAGCAAATATAACATCTCAATTCGAGGCACTGCGCGATGATGAGGACTTCGTGGATGTCACCCTGGCATGCGAGGGCCACAGGCTGGAGGCCCACAAAGTGGTTCTCTCTGCCTGTAGTCCATATTTCAAGGAATTATTTAAAGTGAGTAGCTATTCTTTCACTCCCCACAGTTTGATGTGTCACCATTACAATGACTCTAGTGAAAGTTGTTATGTATAAAACACTTGATCTACTTACAAATGCCATGTCTCGCGTTCCGGTTAAGTACTCGTGATTTCATTTATTTGTACCTACTTTAAAATTCGGTTTCACAATTTCTAATTAATTCATTACCATTGACTTTATTTTACAGTCATGCCATTCAGATTGAATGGGTTTCCTTTTTGTATGATATTTTTATTGGATGAAAGTATTTCCTTAATTTTTGTTGCATAGAAAGGTGTTGTAACATGCTTTGTGGCAATCCTATACAAAATGTCATAAATTTTCTACCAATGTCTTTTTAGCAGGATTATTGTGCGTTAATGAAACACGTTAACAATTTCATTGCTTCGGTGAAATTGTGTTCATTCTCATGATTTGATAATAGTCCAACATCCAACACACCAATGTCTTAATTTAAAACCTAAAGTTAATGTACCTATAGACTTGTGAGAAAAAAAAATACAGCAACCCTTTATCATTGTCTCTCTCTTGTCTTAAACTAAAATGTTGTTCAAATAGTTCCTAAATATAATTCCATCACCTATCTGATTTCATTCATCATAGAATTCACATAGCATGAATGTAGCAACACATTCACTAAGTGACACATACTGCAAAAATAAACAGTTATTCTGAGAGTATAAACAGTTTAATATATCATAACTTATGTCTAATTAAAATGGTTGGTACCACTTTCTATAGAGATTGCATTGCAAATTGACAGAATCCAGATTGCAGACTAGTAATTTACACTCTGTTCCACTTGGCAGCTTTAAGATCATAAGCTGCTAAATAAATTGTTCTCTACGGCAGGAAATTGCATTAAAAACAAATACTTTTTATAATATTGTTTAATGTAATAAATAATAATATAAAGAGAAAAGATTGGTTTATGAGCAACGGACTTTTGACCACTTTGGTAGACATTATCATGTACAGGCACAAGCAATACATGTTAACAAATAAACAAAATTACATGGAAAGAGAATGTGACAATGTATTTGTTATTGCTCGTGACTGTACAGTCACCTGCAGAGAAACCTGACCCACCTGAGATAGAATTCAGTGAAATGGGGGTCAGGCATCTCTGCAGGTGACTGTATACTGTACATATACATATGTTATTGCTCTGAATATATGTATAGTTGTAGTTACAGAAAAGTAAAATGTCATCTTTAAAGTCTAGATTTTACCCATGAGAAAGAAATATTCGCATGGGAGCAGCTACAGGCAAACGGTTTTTTTTTCTAAGTGATAACTCAAATCCATTTATAGATATTGTTTAATTAGGTGAACTAAAATCGGTTTTCTTATGAGTTTGGTTGTACTAAGCTATTTATTATCTTGTTTACAATAACGGCATGCATTATCCAGAATGACTAGCAATATAATCATAGGTGCAGACTATAGATGGGTAACCACCCGGGTTAAAACCTAGTTATCACCCATTTCAATGTATGGACTGAAATGTAACTGGGTTTTAAACTAATCTCGGGTTTTATTCCGTGTGGTTACCCATCTCTGGTGCAGACACACCAACTGTGACAAAGACAGTACAAACCTGCTAATTACCTAGCATAGTGCAGCAGGGTGTTGATTCTGCTAATATTTTCGAAATCTTGTCTCAATTGCGTTTCAATAGCATACATGCATATTTCACATACTAGTGTGTAAAAAACACCACCACTATAAAGTTGTTTACAAAAAATTCATTTTTGGCACAAGCTTTTATTGACAGCAAGGTCTTGGTGCATTAAACACATGATAAACAAAATATTATTATAAGTTCCTAATTACCTGATGATGATGATTGACCTGATGATGCCATGATGGACTTCTAAAGAGGGAACTCCTGAACAGTTAACTGCACTGATATATATCAGTTAACCGTTCAGGAGTTCCCTCTTTGGAAGCCCATCCTGCTTGCATTATCAGCTCCATCATCATCAGGTATGTACTTATCATGATAATGCATTGCCATCGGTAGAGCCATAAGTAAAATATAAATTCTCTAGGACGTAGGCCAACTTTAACTTGATATATTTTATTACAGTCAGAATACAAAATATTGGGCATTAATTAATATTAGAATCGCTTCAAAATAAATTGTAGTTATTGATTTACATAACTTTTTTTTTTTTTTTCAAATTTAACATATCATCAAATTTAAAAAGGTAATAGTTTTGTAATATAAAATTTCACACCTACACATTAACTCGTCCCACTGCTGGGCAAAGGGAAAAAATAAAATAAAAAACAATATAATATTATGTTTAGAGATACAGATATGTTCAGCATACTGAATTCTTTGGTAAACTGGTATAATTGTGTAGTGTGTAGTCCTTGATTTACCTAACTTAGTTTTTTTTAAATTTAACAAACTTATTATCAAAGGACATAGGGCACCAATGTATGGGCTCCGTCCCCACCCACCAACACAAATGGGACTGATGCCAAAGTGTTCCTAAAATGTCTATTTTTTCATTAAAATACTTTTTTTTTTCATAAATCAGTTCAATAAATAAAAAAAAAGTTTTGTAAAATAATTGGGCTCCATATAAAAATGTATGGGATAGATCCCATACATTTTTTTATGGAGCCCAAATATTTGTGTTGGTAGACCAACACAAATAAAACTGATGCCAAAGTGTTCCTAAAATATCTACTATTTCATTAAAATCCTATTTCTTTCATAAATCAGTGGGGTTAATTGAAAAAATAACATTTTGCAAAAATATTTGGGCTCCATATAAAAATGTATGGGATCTACTAACACAAATGAAACCGATGCCAAAGTGTTCCTAAAGTATCTACTATTTCATTAAAATCTTATTTCTTTAATAAACCAGTGGGGTTAAATAAAAAAACAACATTTTGTAAAAATATTTGGGCTCCATATAAAAATGTATGGGATAAATATTTGTAAAACATTTGATACCATGAAAACTCCATGCATTTGGGCAACGACCCCATAGTAAAAAAATATCAGCTGTCAGCTATCATATTTAATTTATGTTGGTGGGTGGTGACGATTCCGCCCATAGTCCTTTAAAAAGGTAATATTTTGTATATAAAATATCACCCCTACACAATTTTTTAAAAACATAATATACTATTATGTATAGAGATACAGACATGTTCAGCATACTGAGTTCTTTGGTAAACTGGTATAATTAGCCAACACCAAAACCTTGTTGACCTGTATAATTAAAAAAACCTTATTTTTTGTTTGATATTGAAATCATACAATATGACGATTTGTCACGATAGGTAACTAGCAAAAAATGGTAAATTATTTGTACCTAATTCATAATTTCTCGACAGTTTACATTCTGGCGAGATAGATTGTAAACCAACAGCGTTACGGTGACATATTCAAATTAATGCAAGCAGTTTTTAGAGCAAAATGTATAAAAAGTCCATAACATGAAACAGTATGTCAGCAAAATTATTCAAAACATTCCAA